>WNWK01024650.1:0-29462 GCA_009830355.1 Cherax destructor
TCCGAAACAGTGGCTCGTAAGATGTATATATACGACCGAAACAGTCAAAGGGTTAAGAAAGAAGTTATTGAAAAATATGAGAGTGGTCTGTGGGTGCTAGAACTTGCCAGGATGTATGGGAAAAACAAATCAACAATCATTTCTATCCTGGCAAAGAAAGTAGAAATCAAGGAAGTTAATGTTGCGAAAGGAGTAAATGTGCTAACGAAACAAAGGTCACCAATAATAGAAATGGAGAAGTTGTTGTTGTTGTGGATCACTGAAAAACAATTATCGGGAGATAGTGTTGTGGAGTCGATTATTTGTGAGAAGGCAAGGCAGTTACATGCGGATCTTATAAAGAAAATGCTCTGGAACAAGTGCTGCTGTTAGTGAATTTAGGGCCACCAAAGGCTGGTTTGAGAGATTTAAGAAGCGTAGTGGCATACACAGTGGTAAGGCATGGTGAGGCTGCAAGCTCTGACAAATGTGCGGCTGAAAAATTCATGCATGACTTCAAGGGGTACGTAGAGGCTGAAGGATTCCTCCCCCAACAAGTGTTCAATTGTGACGAAACAGGTTTCTTTTGGAAGAAAATGCCAAAGAGGACCTACATTATGCAGGAGGAAAAGGCGCTGCCAGGACACAAGCCTATGAAAGACAGGCTTACTATTTTGTTCTGTGCTAATGCTAGTGGGGATTTCAGAGTGAAGCCTTTACTGATGTATCACTGAAAATCCCAGAGTGTTCAAGAAAAACAATGTCGTCAAGAATAGATTGTGTGTGATGTGGAAAGCTAATAATAAGGCATGGGTCACAAGGCACATTTTCAAAGAGTGGGTCAAGGATGTGTTTGGCCCCAGTGTGAAAAAATAACTCCTGGAACATAAATTGCCACTCCAGTGTCTCGTGGTACTGGACAATGCTCCTGCTCATCCTCCAGACTTGAAAGACCAATTGTTTAGGGACTTCCGTTTTATAACAGTGAAGTTCTTGCCTCCTAACACCACTCCTCTCATTCAGCCCATGGACCAGCAGGTCATTTCTAACTTCAAGAAACTCTACACCAATGCAGTGTTTCAAAGGTGCTTTGAAGTGACCTCGGATACTCAGTTGACCCTAAGAGAGTTCTGGAGGAATTTCTTCATCCTCCATTGCATAAGGCTTATAGGTAAGGCTTGGCAGGGAGTGACTTCCAGGACTTTGAACTCTGCTTGGAGAAAATTGTGGCCAGATTGTGGCCAAGAGAAGGATTTTGAAGGGTTTGAGGCTGACCCTGACAGCTCTACACCTGTTGTGGAATCTACTGTGGCTTTGGGGAAGTCCGTGGGGTTGGATGTGAGTGGCCAGGATGTGGAAGAGTTGGTGAACGACCACAGGGAAGAGCTAACCACTGAAGAGCTGCAACACCTTCAACTGGAACAGCAACAGATCGCAGCTGAGGAAATTGCTTCAGAGGAGGTGGAAGAGAGAGGGAAAAATGTGCCTTCTTCAGTGATTAACCCTTTGGGGGTCCAAGGGGTCTCTCTGAAACTTGTTCTCAGGGTCCACGAATTTAAAAAAAAAAATTATTTTTTTCTTGTGAAATGATAGAGAATCTTTTTCCGATCATAACGCCACAAAAATTATGAAATTTGATCGAAAACTAACGGAAGTATGCTTTCGCGAAATTAGCGGTATCCATGACATTTACGCATTGGCGATTTCGCCCACTTTGAGCCCTATTTTCGGCAAATTCCAATGTTTCAGTCTACTAAAATTATAGCTATTTCGCTAGAACTCTATTTCTTCTATCGATTAAGTACAAGAAACCGCCTATTTACCAATTTCAACTACCCAAAATATTGGTCAGAAAATGGCAATTTGGCCAATTTCACACAAATTTCAAACGATGCCAATTTCAAAATAGGGTCCATAATAAACAAACTGTATAACCCCTGTGGTTTAGCGCTTCTATTTGATTATAATACTAATAATAATAATCCTGGCACTAAAAAAATATCTTCTCTGTTCATTAGTCACGTCTCCAGGCCCCTCTTACATTACTTTTGCTTTCCATTTTGAATTTTTATTCTCACAAAAAATAGAAGATTTACTGTTATATATACAACTGCATCATTGTAAAAATGGTATAAATAATATCAGCGAACTTGTGCAAGAATATTAGACTCTCCAGTTGATGTGTATTGGACGCATCGTGTGATTTGTTTACTCTTGAACATCGACCAAAATCGAACATTTTCGCTACTTTGCGCTCAGTTTCAAGGTACTTGTCATTGCAAAACCAGTCAAAATTATCTCTATTTCTGTAATATATCATCTATTCTATAAAATGAGACTAAGAAAACGAGAATACAAGCATAAATACCATACAAAAATAGACTGCAAAGTCGCTGTTTTAAACCAAAAACAGTCAGAGTTTTTTTTTCCTCGTTATGCACTGTGTCGTGCAGGAATTTTGTTTATACTGCGCACACTGACCGCACAGACCCATTCTATCACATCTAGGCCTTACAGCCTGTTTCTGCTTGATTTGAGGGCGCTAGAATTTAGGCGTACTAGTACGTCAATAACCCCAGGGCGTAAGCCGTACTAGTACAGTGGTCCCTCGGTTTTCGTGCATCTCCAAACTCGAACATTTATGTAAGTGTATTTTCGTAAGTGCTGTTGCAAGTGTATTTTTGGGGGTCTGAAATAGACTAAACTATGTGACATTATTTCTTAAGGAAGTAAATTCGTTTGGTAATGGCACTTGAGCAGCATTCTGGAACGAATTTTCGGTGAAAACTGAGGGACCACTGTACGACCAAAACCCTGAAAGGGTTAAGGACATTTGTGCGAAGTGGAGTGAGGTGCAAAGTTTTGTGGAGAAATATCACCCTAACAAAGCTGTTGGAAGCCGTGTCTGCAACATGTTCAATGACAATGCCGTGTCCCATTTTAGGCAAATCTTAACCCTTTCAGGATCCAAGGGGTTTCTCTGAAACTCGTTCTCAGGGTCCACGAATTTAAAAAAAAATTTTTTTTTTTCTTATGAAATGATAGAGAATCTTTTTCCGATCATAACGCCACAACAATTATGAAATTTGATCGAAAACTAACGGAATTATGCTTTCGCAAAGTTAGCGGTATCCATGACATTTACGCATCAGCGATTTTTGCCACTTTGAGCCCTATTTTCGGCAAATTCTAATGTTTCAGTCTACTAAAGTTATAGCTATTTCGCTAGAATTCCATTTCTTCTATCGATTGAGTACAAAAAACTGCCTATTTACCAATTACAACTACCCAAAATAGTGGTCAGAAAATGGCAATTTGGCCAATTTCACACAAATTTCAAACGATGCCAATTTCAAAATAGGGTCCAGAATAAACAAGGCAGACATTCCTGGCGCTAAAATAATAACATCTCTGTTCATTAGTCATGTTTCCAGGCCCCTCTTACATTACGTTTGCTTATCATTTTGA
This sequence comes from Cherax destructor, assembly GCA_009830355.1. NCBI lineage: Eukaryota > Metazoa > Arthropoda > Malacostraca > Decapoda > Parastacidae > Cherax > Cherax destructor. The sequence continues at coordinate 3,448 of WNWK01024650.1, forward strand.
ATTTTTATTCTCACAAAAAAATAGAAGATTTACTGTTATGTATACAACTGCATCATTGTAAAAATGGTATAAACAATATCAGAGCACTTGTGCATGAATATTAGACTCGCCAGTTGATGTGTATTGGACGCATGGTGTGATTTGTTTACTCTTGAACATCGTCAAAAATCGAACATTTTCGCTACATTGAGCTCAATTTCAAGGTACTTGTTATTGTCAAACCAATCAAAATCATCTCTATTTCTGTAATATATCTTCCATTCTATCAAATGAGAACAAGAAAACGAGAATACAACAATAAATACCATACGAAAATAGACTGCAAATTCGCTGTTTTAAACCAAAAACACGGTCAGAGGTTTTTTTTCCTCATTATGCACTGTGTGGTGCAAGAATTTTTTTATACTGCGCACACTGACCGCACAGATCCATTCTATCACATCTAGGCCTAACAGCCTGTTTCTGCTTGATTTGAGGTGCTAGAATTTAGGCGTACTAGTACGTCAATAACCCCAGTGCGTAAGACGTACTAGTACGACCAAAACCCCGAAAGGGTTAAAGCCAACAAAAGCTGGTTTGACAGATTTGAGAAGCGTAGTGGCATACATAGTGTGATAAGGCATGGTGAGGCAGCCAGTTCAGACAAAAGTGCGGCTGAAAAATACGTACAGGAATTTCTAAGCTATGTAAAGGCTGAAGGATTTAAACCTGAACAAGTGTTTAATTGTAACGAAACAGGCCTGTTTAGGAAGAAAATGCCAAACAGGGCCTACATTACACAGGAGGAAAAGGCACTGCCAGGACACAAGCCTATGAAAGACAGGCTAACTCTTATGCTGTGTAGTAATGCTAGTGGTGATTTTAAAGTGAAGCCTTTACTGGTGTATCACTCTGAAAATCCCAGAGTGTTTAAGAAATGCAGTTTCGCTAAGGCTAATTTGTGTGTGATGTGGAAGCTAACAGTAAGGCATGGGTCACTAGGGAAATTTTCTTTGATTGGTTCCATGAAGTGTTTGGCCCCAGTGTGAAGAAATATCTTGAGGAAAATAAATTGGGCCTCAAGTGCCTCCTGGTAATGGACAATGCTCCTCGTCATCCTCCAGACTTGGAAGAGCAAATTGTGGAGGAGTTTAAGTTCATCACAGTGAAGTTCTTGCCCCCTAATACCACTCCTCTCCTCCAGCCCATGGACCAGTAGGTCATTTCAAACTTTAAAAAACTCTTCACCAAAGCAGTGTGTCAAAAGTGCTTTGATGTGACCTCAGACACTAATTTGACCCTAAAAGATCATTTTAGTATCCTCCATTGCATAAACCTTATAGGTAAGGCTTGGGAGGGAGTGACTACCAGGACTTTGAACTCTGCCTGGAGAAAATTGTGGCCAGACTGTGTCCCAGAGAGGGATTTTGAAGGTGTTGGGGATGAGCCTAAGAACCCTGACCCTGAGCCTGTTGGGAAGCAATTGTGGCACTGGGGAAGTCCATGGGGTTGGATGTTAGTACTGAGGATGTGGAAGAGTTGGTGGAGGAGGACAATGAAGAGATAACTGCAGATCTGCAAGACCTTCATCTGCAACAGCAACAGACCACAGTTCAGGAAAATGGTCCAGAGGAGGAGGAGGAGGAACAGAGATGGTAGATGGTGCCTTCTTCAAGGATTAGGGAGATCTGTGCCAAATGGACTGACTGATGTGCAAGGCTTTATGGATGATTTTCACCCTAACAAAGCTGTTGCAGGTCGTGCTGGCAACATGTACAATGACAATGTGGTGTCCCATTTCATTGATGTTTTAAAGAAATGCCAGACACAGAGCTCCCTGGACAGATTTTTGGTTAAAGAGGGGTCCAGTGACTCTCAACCTGGTCCTAGTGGCATTAAAAGAAAAAGGCCAGTAACCCCAGAAAAGAACTTGGTACCTGCAGTGTTAATGGAAGGGGATTCCCCTTGCAAACACTAGCTTACTACTCCTTCCTTTCCCCTCCTTCCCTCTTCCACACATCAACAACTCTTCAATAAAGGTAAGTGTTAAGTTACTACACTGCTGTAGAATGTATTTATTAGTGGTAATTTATATATACATGTACTGTGTAAGTTAATGTGTAAACAATATTTATTTTAATACTTTTGGGTGTCTGGAACGGATTAATTGAATTTCCATTATTTCTTATGGGGAAAATATATTCGGATTAACTTATATTCGGTTTAAGTTAAGTCCTCTGGAACGGATTAATCACATAATCCGGGGGTCCACTGTAATCCGTTCCGGCTCTCAGGAGGCACGACAAGATACAGTGGACCCCAGCTATTCGATATCGATATCGCCATGCAAACAAAATATCACGATTCGAACAAGTGTGTCCATCACCTGTCCGCCCAGGCGCTTGAAGAGCCAGTCCCGTGTTTTTTACACTCGAGAGAACATTACCCTGCACGCTCATCCAGACATTTCACACTTAATTATAATTGTTTGGAGTTTGTTCATTAAGTGTGAGGCAGTGGTTGTAGAGGCAGTGGTGGTAGAGGCAGTGGTGAGGGTGGTGAGAGGGCAGTGTGTGAGGGAGGCAGGTGTTGGCAGTTGTAGAGGCAGTGGTGTTTGAGGCAGTGGTGAGAGGCGAGTGGGGGCAGTGAGAGCGGGGGGTTTGGTGTAGAGGCAGTAGTGGTAGAGGCAGTGGAGAGAGGCAGGTGGTGAGGCATTGAGAGGCAGGTGGTGAGGAGTGGTAGAGGCAGTGGTGAGAGGCAGTGTGAGAGAGCAGTGGTGGTGAGGCAGTGGTAGAGGGTGGTGAGAGGCAGTGGTGGTAGAGGCAGTGGTGGTAGAGGCAGTGGTGAGGCAGTGGTAGAGGCAGTGGTGGTAAGGCAGTGGTGAGAGCAGTGGGTAGAGGCAGTGGTAGAGGCAGTGGTGGTAGAGCAGTGGTGGTAGAGGCAGTGGTGGTAGAGGCAGTGGTGAGAGGCAGTGGTGGTAGAGGCAGTGGTGGTTGAGGCAGTGGTAGAGGCAGTGGTAGAGGCAGTGGTGGTATGAGGCAGTGGTGGTGGGCAGTGGTGGTAGGCAGTGGTGGTAGGGCATGGTGAGGCAGTGGTGAGTGAGTGGTGGTAGAGGCATAGTGGTAGAGGCAGTGGTGGAAGGCAGTGGTAGAGGAGTGGTGGTAAGGCAGTGGTGAGAGTTAGGGTGGTAGAGGCAGTGGTGGTAGAGGCAGTGGAGTGGTAGAGGCAGTGGTGGTAGAGGCAGTGGTGGTAGAGGCAGTGGTGGTAGAGGCAGTGGTGGTAGAGGCAGTGTGAGAGGCAGTGGTGAGAGGCAGTGGGTAGAGGCAGTGGTGAGGAGTGGTGGTAGAGGCAGTGTGGTAGAGGCAGTGGTGGGAGGGCAGTGGTGGTAGAGGCAGTGGTGGTAGAGGCAGTGGTGGTAGAGGCAGGGTGGTGAGACGTGGTGAGGCAGTGGTAGAGGCAGTGGTGGTATAGGCAGTGGTGAGAGGCAGTGGTGGTAGAGGCAGTAGTGGTAGAGGCAAGTGGTAGAGGCAGTGGTGGTTGAGGCAGTGGTGAGGCAGTGGTGAGAGGCAGTGGTGGTAGAGGCAGGTGGTAGAGGCAGTGGTGGTAGAGGCATTGGTGGTTGAGGCAGTGGTGGTTGAGGCAGTGGTGGTTGAGGCAGGTGGTAGGGCAGTGGTGGTAAGGCAGTGGTGAGAGGGAGTGGTGGTAGAGGCAGTAGTGGTAGAGGCAGTGGTGGTAGAGGCAATGGTGGTAGAGGCAGTGGTGGTATAGGCAGTGGTGAGAGTTAGTGGTGGTAGAAGCAGTAGTGGTAGAGGCAGTAGTGGTAGAGGCAGTGGTGGTAGAGGCAATGGTGGTAGAGGCAGTGGTGGTAGAGGCAGTGGTGGTAGAGGCAGTGTTAGAGGCAGTGGTGAGAGGCAGTGGTGGTAGAGGCAGTGGTGGTAGAGGCAGTGTTAGAGGCAGTGGTGAGAGGCAGTGGTGGTAGAGGCAGTGGTGGTTGAGGCAGTGGTTGAGGCAGTGGTAGAGGCAGTGGTGGTATAGGCAGTGGTGAGAGGCAGTGGTGGTAGAGGCAGTGGTGGTATAGGCAGTGGTAGTAGAGGCAGTGGTAGTAGAGGCAGTGGTGGTAGAGGCAGTGGTGGTAGAGGCAGTGGTGAGTAAACAAGATTAAATGAAGGTTCGGGAGTTTTGTAAACAAACCAGTTGTTGTTGCTGTAACTAGCCTGACACATATGATTTCTGTTCATTCCTTGAAGCTGACAAAGTGATCTAATGCAGATAGCATTACAAACTCGTTTTCTCTTATACTAACACGTCTGAAGGAGGAAAGAATGGGAAGATGTTTTCACAGCTGTAGCGAGAATGCCCGCCACCACCATCCTTCCCAGCCACCACATTCGTAATGACATACATATTTTGTTCATTCTAGTGTGTATATCAGGTTTTTATGTTATTTATATTGTTTATTATGTCATATTAGATGAATTGTGATAGATAAATAAGCTGTTGAGTTGATAATAGCTTCACAGTGAAGTACTATTTTGTCATGCCTCCTGACAGCAGGAACGGATTAATTGTATTTCCATTATTTCTTATGGGAAAAATTAAATCGCCACTTGAACATTTTGTGTTGAGAACTAGCTCCTGGAACGGATTAAGTTCGAATAGCGGGGGTCCACTGTACTTCAATATTTCACTAATATCATTTATACGGCTTATTTATCTATCACAATTCATCTAATATGACATAATAAACAATATTAATAACATAGAAATGTGATATACAGTGGACCCCCAGTGTTCGTTATGCTCCAAACTCGAACAATTATGTAAGTGTATTTTTGTAAGTGCTTTGTAAGTGTATTTTTGTGGGTCTAAAAGGACTAGTCTAATTTACATTATTCCTTATGGGAATAAATTTGTTTGGTAATGGCACTTGAACAGCAATCTGGAACGAAAAAATCACGAAAACCGGGGGTCCACTGTATACACTAGAATGAATGAAATATGTCATTACAAATGTGAGGAGTGATAGTGCGCGGCGATGACACAGTGGCCATTGTGGTTGTTAAGGGTGTATAGGGCCACCACAGTGGCAATTGTGGTTGTTAAGGTGTATAGGGCCACCACAGCGGCCATTGTGGTTGTTAAGGGTGTATAGGGCCACCACAGCGGCCATTCCTGCTTGACTACATACCTTCCCGTGCTTTTATTATAACAGAAAACAGAGTGTTTGTAAGGCAAACTCCATTAGATCACTACGTACACAGTTTTATAAGGAAAACAATAATACATAATAAATTATCAAGTAATACAGCATTTACCTTGGAGATGGAGAAGAGATGCTGGGCACAGCGTTGTATGCTGTCAGGAGTTCATTTCGTTTCGTCCTTTTTTTTATTGCTTAATCACTACACTCTTAATTGCTACACTCTTAATGCTACACTCTTAATGCTGCACTCTTAAAGGTCCACTCTTAACCCTTTGAGGGTCGGTCATGTACAAGTACGTCATTGCACCCAGGGTCGGTCACGTACAAGTTTGTCATTGCACCCAGGGTCGGTCACGTAATTGTACACGTAAATTCTAGTGCCTTCAAATCTGGTGGAAGAAAGCTGGCAGGCCTACATACGAAAGAATGGGTCTGCGTTGTCAGTGTGAGCAGTATAAAAAAAAATCCTGAAGCACGCAGTGAATAATAATAAAAAAAAAACTCCGACCGTGTCTTTGGTTTAAAACAGTGACTTTCCAGTGTATTTTTGTATGGTATTTATGGTTCTGTTCTTGTTTTCTTGGTCTCATTTGATAGAATGGAAGACATATTACAGAAATAGAGATGATTTTGATTGGTTTCACGATGACAAGTACAGTGGACCCCCGGAGTTCATCATTAATTCGTTCCAGAATGCTGCTCAAGTGCTGTTACCAAACAAATTTGTTCCCATAAGGAATAATGTAAATTAGATTAGTCCTTTTAGACCCCCAAAAATACACTTACAAAAGCACTTACAAAAATACACTTACTAATTGTTCAAGTTTGGATCAGTATGAACTCCGGGGTCCACTGTACCTTGAAATTGAGCTCAAAGTAGCGAAAATGTTAGATTTTTGCCAATGTTTAAGAGTAAACAAATCACGCCACGAGTTCAATACATGTCAACTGGTGAGTCTAATTTTCTTTCACAAGTGCGCTGATATTATTTATACCATTTTTACAATGATGCAGTAGTATACATAACAGTATAAATCTTCTATTTTTCGTGAGAATAAAAATTCAAAATGGAAAGCAAAAGTAATGTAAGAGGGGCCTGGAGACATGACTAATGAACAGATAAAATGTTATTTTAGTGCCAGGAATGTCTGTCGTGTTTATTTTGGACCATATTTTGAAATTGGCATCTTTTGAAATTTGTGTGAAATTGGCCAAATTGCCAATTTCTGACCACTTTATTGGGTAGTTGAAATTGGTAAATGGGCAGTTTCATGTACTCAGTCGATAGAACTAATGGAGTTCTAGTGAAATAGCTATGATTTTAGTTGACTGGAACATTGGAATTGGCCGAAAATAGGTCTCAAAGTGGCCGAAATCGCCAATACGTAAATATTGTTGAAGGCCACTAACTTCGCGAGAGCATAATTCTGTTAGTTTTCCATCAAATTTCATACTTTTGGTGTCATTATGATTGGAAAAAGATTCTCTATCATTTCATAAGAATTTTTTTTTTTTCGGCCCTGAGAACGAGTTTGGGAGAGGGCCTCTCGACCCTCATAGGGTTAATGGTACACTCTTAATGCTTTAATTCTATGGAAATCATCCTCTTTTTCTTCTTAGCACTGTCCTTTGCACTTGCTTTCTTAGGACCCATGGTTAGAAACAAAAATTCTGAAAAATAACTGCACGAAACGTAAGCAAATCACGAGAATTATCTCCACCGCCAGTTAAAGCATACGCGGACTGAGTGTTGTTTTGATACACGTACTGCTATCTTGTGGTGGTATTCTCAAACTCGCTTATACGTAGTAGTATTATAATTATTATAGTATTATTTATTATTATTAGTACAAACATATTACAGTAGACCGTCATTTAGCACGGTAATTACGTTTCTGAAAACGTCATGTTAGATAATTAAAAGAACTTTTGGGAAAAATAGGGTTACGTTCCTGGGAGTCCCCAAAAAGCCAAACAAGTTTTTTTTAGACCAACAGATCTTGCAAAAATTGAAGGTGAATATGTAATTGTAGTTCATTGTCGTGATATATTACTGCTTAACCCTTTGACTGTCGCAACCCCTAATCCTGAGTGCTTTCCTGTTGTCGCAAAATTTTTGAAAAAAAAACAAAATTATTTTTTCTTATGAAATGATAGAAAATCTTTTCCCGATGGTAATGACACCAAAAGTATGAAATTGATGAAAAACTTACGTAATTACGCTCTCGCGAAGGTAGTGATCTCGGCGATATATACTCATCGGTAATTTTGCCAACTTTGAGCCCTATTTTCAGCCAATTCCATTGTTCCAGTCGACCAAACTCATAGCTATTTCTTTGGAACTCCATTTGTTCTATCGATTGAGTACAAGAAACCACCAATTTACCGATTTCAACTACCCAATAAAGTGGTCAGAAATTGGCAATTTGTTCAATTTCATGCAAAATAAAAAAGTTGTCAATTTCAAAATAGGGTCCAGAATAAACAATGCAGACATTCCTGGCACTAAAATAAGATGTTATCTGTTCATTAGTCACGTCTTTAGGCCCCTCTTATATTACTCTTGCTTTCAATTTTGATTTTTTATTCACACAAAAAATAAAAGATTTACTGTTATGCAGACTATTGCATTATTATAAAAATGGTATAAATAATATCAGTGCACTTGTGAAAGAATATTAGACTCACCAATTGATGTGTATTGGACGCGTGGCGTGATTTGTTTACTCTTGAACATTTGCAAAAATCGAATATTTCACCTAATTTGAGCTCAATTTCAAGGTCGTTTTCTTCATGAAACTTATCAAAATCATCTATATTTTTGTAGTATGTTTTCCATTGTATCAAATGATACCATAAAAAAGAGAATACAACCATAAATACTATACGAAAATACACCTCAAAGACAGCGTTTTAATCCAAAAATACGGTCGGAGTTTTTTTCCTCATTATGCATTGAGTGCTGCAGGATTTTTTTTATACAGCGCACACTGACCACACATACCCATTCTCTCATATGTGGGCCTACCAGCTTTCTCCCGCTTGATTTGAAGCCGCTAGAATTTGTGAGTACAGTGGTACCTCGAGTTACGATTGTCCCCAAAATCGCCCTTTTATGTAAGTTTATTTTTTTAAATGCTTTTGTAAGTATATTTTTGGGGGTGTAAAAGGACTAGTCTATTTTACATTATTCCTTATGGGGATAAATTCGTTTGGTAATGGCACTTGAACAGCATTCTCGAACGAAAAAATATCGTAACTCGAGGTACCACTGTATATATATACGTCTGAAACAGTGGCTCGTAAGACCGAAACAGTCAAAGGGTTAAGACTACCAATGCAATAGAAATAATAGTATTTCTTACCTTAAATTGTGGGTAATGATGTTTGTGGATGGGTGTGAAGAGTGGATATGGATGGTGTGGCCCTACTGGGCTGAGGTGGACGGTTGTTGGTTGTTGGCAGAAGTGGATGGTAGAGGTTCTGGTACTAAAGTTGATTGTTGTATTGGAGTGTGCATAAATGCTGTAATAGATGTCTGGGCTCTTTTACCCTGCAGTACATTATACAGCTGACAGTAAGACATCAGCTGGTCTAGACCCAGTTTCAAAGCACTGCTTCTAGATTTGTTATTGTATAATTATACTATTACTATCAATAATTAATATCTACCTATCATATTTATTCCAGGATAATATTAGGTATAACATAAATAATGTAGAAGCATGATAAAGATGCATAAATTAATAAAAGCTGACATATTGGTATTGAAGGGTGGGCGGGACTGAGAGCAAGAAGTGGAGCAGTGTCTCAGTTGCTCATGGACCATCATGGCGTGAGGATATGTTAGCTCACGGCACTATAAAGTATTGTAAAATAATACTATTACTATCAATAAAGGTTATCTACCTATCATATTTATTCCAGAATAATATTAGGTATAACATAAATATCGTAGAAGCATGATAAAGATGCACAAATTAATAAAAACTGATATTATATACGTAGAGTATTGAATGGTAGGCGGTGCTATGAGGGAGACGGGCTAGCAGTCTCTCTCAACTCAGTTACTCATGAACCACCATGACGTGTGGAGGTGTGAGCTCACCGCACTAAAATATTGTATAATAATAACTTATTATTACTATCAATAAGTTATCTACCTATCATATTTATTCCAGAATAATATTAGGTATAACATAAATAATATAGCAGCATGATAAAGATGCCCAAATTAATAAAAATATGACATAGATAATGAAGGTTGGAGGGCAGCGTCAGCCCGTAAACAAAGCCAGCCTGCCCCACACACCAGCCAGAGTACTTCCCCACACACCAGCCAGGATACTTCCCCACACACCAGCCAGGGTACTTCCCCACACACCAGCCAGGATACTTCCCTACACACCAGCCAGGGTACTTCCCCACACACCAGCCAGGATACTTCCCTACACACCAGCCAGGGTACTTCCCCACACACCAGCCAGGGTACTTCCCCACACACCAGCCAGGGTACTTCCCACACACCAGCCAGGGTACTTCCCACACACCAGCCAGGGTACTTCCCCACACACCAGCCAGGGTACTTCCCACACACCAGCCAGGGTACTTCCCACACACCAGCCAGAGTACTTCCCCACACACCAGCCAGGGTACTTCCCCACACACCAGCCAGGGTACTTCCCCACACACCAGCCAGGGTACTTCCCCACACACCAGCCAGGGTACTTCCTCACACACCAGCCAGGGTACTTCCCCACACACCAGCCAGGGTACTTCCCCACACATACGATTTTATTTGAGTGGGACTTGCGCATGAGTGAATAGAATTATCAAAGCTTATTGCTTGGGGAGCATTGAAAATTTGGTTGGGCTAATATTCTGTTAGTGGGATGGTTTGTGAAGGACCTGCGGGCTCAATTTTTTTTTTTTACCCTCCCACGATCCGTGTAATATCATTTTTACGTAGTGTTAGATAATAATGTGCCGCAATTCTTCAATCGTACAATACCCATAGCGTGCAACATAATCTCGTGCTAAATGACTGTCTACTGTATTATAATTTATATTATTATATTACGTACGTATATTATTATATAATTATTATAGTATACATAATATTATTATTTTATTATTATTTATTAGTATCTACGTATTCCTATAATAATACTCTTGCTTATCATTTGGAATTTTTAATTCACACAAAAAATAGAAGATTTACTATTATGCAGTCTACTGCATTATTGTAATAATTGTATAAATAATGTCATTCATGACTTTTGTATTTCAATTGCCCAGTCGGACAGTATTGGACGGTGGCAGTCATTTATTTACTCGCCAAAGAAATGAACATTTCTGCTACTTTGAGCTCAATTTCAAGGTACTTTTCGTTGTGAAACCAATCAAAATCATATCTATTTCTGTAATATATCTTCCATTCTATCAAATGAGACCCAAAAAACGAGAATACAGCCATAAAAACCATACGAAAATACCGCTAAGGGGCGGCTAATAACTCTGAAGTGAACTCCGTTATTTATGGTCCGATTTCTTTCATTTTTGGTGTACGTTAAGAAGCATCTTTCCATCATACATTTCCCAAGTTTCAATAAGATGGCCTTACAAACAACTGATGAAAAAAATATTTACCAAAAATCATTTATTATAATAATTATTATAATATACTGTAATAATAATAATTATTATTACAGTATTATTATTATTAATTTAGGGAACTGGAGCACAGATCCAATTCCCTAGATCAAGAGCAAGAGCCCCTCACCAGCATCAAGGAACCTCCGTTGAGGCCCTCTCGCATCTAGAAATTTCGCTTGCATCTGGAAGCAAAAAATTGACTGAACGACTGCTCGTATCTGGAAAAACTCGCACGTGGGGGCACTCGTAACTGGAGATTCCACTGTATATAGAATTTTTTCAGCACATTCTTCACAAGTTGCTTTAATAAAAACATTAAGATAATGACTAAGAGTGTACAGTGGTCCCTTGAGTTAAGATGATTTTGAGTTACGATTTACCCTCATAAAGGAAATTAGTTTTGAGTTATGATGAAAAATTTGAGATACAATATGTGCTCAATGGTTGGCGTGCATAGGTGTGCCTCAGAGACAAGACAGGGTGATGAAAAGGTCTTAAATGTAGTGATTGTGGAGGGCGTGTTGGAGGTGAGTGGCAGAAAGGAGGGGTTGTTGGTGAGAGAGGGAGATCGTACATGTATCAGAGGTGGACAATGTGGGAAACAGCAACAACAAGAGTGTAAATATGGTCTGCCTGTCTGCCTGCCTCTCTTAAATGGTAAGATGGTGGATGGTGTGTTGTTAGGAGTTGTAGAGAAGGGAATAGTGGGTGGGAATGATGGAAGGTGGGAGGGAGGGAGACCATACATGTATCAGACACAGACAATGGGAGACAGCAACAACAAGAGTGTAAATATTAAGTCTACAAATCTTTACCAATGCCCCTACCTGCCTGCCTTGCCTTGCCCTGCACTTTTGTGTCACTTTGCTTGGGCATAAGCCTGTGAAAAATATGCTTACTCTCCTATTAGGTAACAATGTCTCAGAAAACACCAAAGTGTTTAACCCTTTGACTGTTTCAGTCGTATATATACATCTTACAAGCCATTGTTTTGGATGTATATATACTACTCACAAATTCTAGCGGCTTCAAATCAAGCGGGAGAAAGCTGGTAGGCCCACATATGAGAGAATGGGTCTGTGTGGTCAGTGTGCGCTGTATAAAAAAAATCCTGCAACACGCAGTGTGCATAATGAGAGAAAAAAAACTCCGACCGTTTTTTTTGTATTAAAACACCGTCTTTGAGGTGTATTTTCGTATAGTATTTATGGGTGTATTCTCTTTTTTTATGGTCTCATTTGATAGAATGGAAAACATACTACAAAAATATAGATGATTTTGATTAGTTTCATGATGAAAACGACCTTGAAATTGAGCTCAAAGTAGGGGAAATGTTCGATTTTTGCAAATGTTCAAGAGTAAACAAATCACGCCACGCGTCCAATACACATCAATTGGTGAGTCTAATATTCTTTCACAAGTGCACTGATATTATTTATACCATTTTTACAATAATGCAATAGTCTGCATAACGGTAAATCTTCTATTTTTTGTGTGAATAAAAAATCAAAATAGAAAGCAAGAGTAATATAAGAGGGGCCTATAGACGTGACTAATGAACAGATAACATCTTATTTTAGTGCCAGGAATGTCTGCATTGTTTATTCTGGACCCTATTTTGAAATTGACAACTTTTTTATTTTGCATGAAATTGGCCAAATTGCCAATTTCTGACCACTTTATTCGGTAGTTGAAATCGGTAAATTGGTGGTTTCTTGTACTCAATCGATAGAACAAATGGAGTTCTAAAGAAATAGCTATGAGTTTGGTCGACTGGAACAATGGAATTGGCCGAAAATAGGGCTCAAATTCGGCAAAATTGCCGATGCGTATATTTCGCCGAGATCACTAACTTTGCAAGAGCGTAACTCCGTAACTTTTCAATCAAATTTCATACTTTTGGTGTCATTACCATCGGGAAAAGATTCTCTATCATTTCATAATTTTTTTTTTTTTTTTTTTTAAATTTTGCGACAAGAGGAGAGCACTCAGGATTAGGGGTTGCGACAGTCAAAGGGTTAAACAACAAAATATATCCAAGGAAAAGTTGGGTGTTGTGGCGTCATGGAACAAATTACCTTAAAATGTATTTTGGGGTTTGAGTTATGATAGTTTTAAGGTATGATATGTCTTCTGGAATAGATTAATATTGTAACTCAAGAGACCACTATGCTTGAGAATTATATATGTGAAGGTATAAGGCATAAAAGTATTAGAGTTCTTATTAAAAAAAATTGTTGGGTAAACAAATAGTATTGTCAGGATTTTGTTTTTTTAGGGCTGACATAGGGAGACTTGTTTTGTTATTAATCATAAACTAGAGTACGTTTCACAATAAATTGTTTACTTTCTGAAGGTACATGCAGGTGATAAAGGCATACAGTATGCTCTTGTAACCTAATAGAATTAATTCATTATCATGTGCATCACTTCAGACAATGTTAACCTTCTGGAATGAACAGAATATTGTACAGTTTGTCATTTAATTACATTTTAGGATGAGTTGCAATCTTTTAATTATAATTGTACTGGTGTTGAGCCTGCTGGTCCCTCTCATAGGGAAGGTATATGTCAGTGCTCTTAGAAGAGCATTAGGTGCTGATAATATTAGCTGTGTTAATGTTGGCACAGCAAACATTCTTGCAAAGAAAACACTAATGCAGTTACTCTTTAAGCAGAAGTTCATTTTGTTAATCAAAAAACTTGTTCCTGAAGCGAGTGTTACTATACTTATGATCAAGTACAATGCTGGAAAACTGTCAAGGCAGAAAAAATAAAATTACCAATACTAAGTTTTATTCAAATCATGAGGATAACAAGGAACTAGAGAAAGAAAAAACACTTGTAAGCTAAACTGCTGACGAGGTTATATATTAATAGTATTATCGGTAAAGTGGAAATTTTTCTTCTTCTGACCTCATGTTGTGTGTTTGTTATGATTGGCTTAGTTGCTCAAAGGTATTCCATGGTATCTGTTGCTTTAAAAAATCAGCAGATAATTGCTCTGCTTATATTTCAGCTGCTGAGTTTGGTCTTAAAACAGAAGTTAATTCCACATCAAAACTGAATTGTAGATGAAACAAACATAATTATACTGGAAAGGTGTGACAGAATGTCAGTACTATTATATATGCTACTTCTACTGTAACTTGCAAGTGTAAATGATTTATTATAAGTTTTGTTGTTGAGAGATTGATATATCATAAATTTTAATTCTTTATGAAAATTTAAGTTTTCATTTTAGTGTTTTATGGTTTTGTTTTTAATGATTGTTTGGGCTTAGTTATTTAAGATAACTTTTTCATCACATTTTTAATGTTTTAAGTGATGTGAGACCATTGTGTTTCTGAACAAAAATAATGAAATTACTTTGTTTACAGGGCCAAGCCACTGACATTCAGATACACGCAGAAGAGATTCTCCGATTAAAAGACCGGCTTAATAATCTGTATGTTAAACATACTGGCCTTTCTTTAGAAAAAATTGGTAAGTTTTTAGTGTGATGCAATCCAACTATGATATATAATTATTAAACAATCCTCTCATAATTTTGTAGCTACAGTTAGAGTAAAAGGTAGATGGGACAAAAAGAAAATGGCAACAGCAAGTAAGAGAGAGGTAAAAGTGTATAAACTAAGGGAGGAGGAAGTTAGGGTGAGATATAAGCAACTATTGGCAGAAAGGTGGGCTAGTGCATGTATGAGTAGTGGGGGGGTTGAAGAGAGTTGGGATAGTTTTAAAAATGCAGTATTAGAATGTGGGGCAGAAGTTTGTGGCTATAGGAGGATGGGTGCAGGAGGAAAGAGGAGTGAGTGGTGGAATGAAGATAAAAGAGAAAAAGGTAGCTTATGATTGGTTTTTACAAAACAGAAGTGTTAATAGAAGAGCAGAGTATATGGAGAGTAAAAGAAAGGTGAAGAGAGTGGTGAGAGAGTGCAAAAGGAGAGCAGATGAAACAGTGGGAGAGGCTCTGTCAAGAAATTTTGCTGAAAACAAGAAAAACTTTTGGAGTGAGATAAACAAGTTAAGAAAGCCTAGGAAACGAATGGATTTGTCAGTTAAAAACAGAGTAGGGGAGTTAGTAGATGGGGAGCTGGAGGGGATATTTTGAGGAACTTTTAAATGTTGATGAAAAAAGGGAGGCGGTAATTTCATGCACTGGCCAGGGAGGTATAACATCGTTTAGGAGTGAAGAAGAGCAGGATGTGAGTGTGGGGGAGGTGCGTGAGGCATTACGTAGAATGAAAGGGGGTAAAGCAGCTGGAACTGACGGGATCATGACAGAAATGTTAAAAGCAGGGGGGTATATAGTGTTGGAGTGGTTGGTATTTTTGTTTAATAAATGTATGAAAGAGGGGAAATTACCTAGGGATTGGCAGAGAGCATGTATAGTTCCTTTATATAAAGGGAAGGGGGATAAAAGAGATTGTAAGAATTATAGGGGAATAAGTTTACTGAGTATACCAGGTAAAGTGTATGGCAGGGTTATTATTGAAAGAATTAGAGGTAAGACAGAGAGTAGGATTGCAGATGAGCAAGGAGGCTTTAGAGTGGGTAGGGGATGTGTAGATCAAGTGTTTACAGTGAAGCATATATGTGAACAGTATATAGATAAAGGTAGGGAAGTTTTCATTGCATTTATGGATTTAGAAAAGGCATATGATAGAGTGGATAGGGGAGCAATGTGGCAAATGTTGCAAGTGTATGGAATAGGTAGTAAGTTACTAAAGGCTGTAAAGAGTTTTTATGAGGCTAGTGAGGCTCAGGTTAGGGTGTGTAGGAGAGAGGGAGATTACTTCCCAGTAAAAGTAGGTCTTAGACAGGGATGTGTAATGTCACCATGGTTGTTTAATATATATATAGATGGGGTTGTAAAAGAAGTAAATGCTAGGGTGTTGGGGAGAGGGGTGGGATTAAATTATGGGGAATTAAATGCAAAATGGGAGTTGACACAGTTACTTTTTGCTTATGGGAGATTCTAAAGAGAAGTTGCGAAGGTTAGTGGAAGGTTGTGTTAAGGTAGAAAGTTGAAAGTGAACATAGATAAGAATAAGGTGATGAGGGTATCAAACAATTTAAATAAAGAAAAATTGGATATCACATTGGAGAGAGGGATTATGGAAGAAGTAAATGTTTTCAGATATTTGGGAGTTGACTTGTCAGCGGCTGGGTTTATAAAGGATGAGGTTAACTTTTATGACCTGGGCACGTCTAGGGCCTGTTTCGCCCAGGCCAGCAACAAAGTAACAGAATCGAGCTTCCTGTTATAAAGAAAATCATAAAGGATTCAATAGGAGCGAAATAATCACAATGCTTCTTTCTGGTTTTTATTAATTTTCTTAATAAACCATAGAAGGTTTTATATAGAGTATTTAAAATAGTGTCACCGTAAAACAGAGTACTTACACAATATTCTTTCTTAATTATAATACTAAATGACTAGAGTCACAAGACATTCCTTTCACAATAGGAATGTTCTACACTTAGAAGTTTCCCGATGAATCTGTTTCCAAAGACTTTCACACAGTCCTCTTTAAGACTGTCGCTTAAACTTGCTTCTGCCAGAGCTAGAGACAAACTCGTGTCTCCAATACAGCAACACACTCTTGCTCTGAGCAGCGTTAGATACAAACGCCAGTGTCTCCATTACTGCAACACACACACTTGCTCTGAGCAGCGTTAGAGACGAACACCGTGTCTCCATTACTGCAACACACACTTGCTTTGAGCACTTTTATGACCTGGGCACGTCTAGGGCCTGTTTCGCCCAGGCCAGCAACAAAGTAACAGAATCGAGCATCCTGTTATAAAGAAAATCATAAAGAATTCAATAGGAGCGAAATAATCACAATGCTTCTTTCTGGTTTTTATTAATTTTCTTAATAAACCATAGAAGGTTTTATATAGAGTATTTAAAATAGTGTCACCGTAAAACAGAGTACAGTGGTACCCCGGTTTACGATGGTCCCCAAACTCACCCTTTTATGTAAGTTTATTTTTTTAAATGCTTTTGTAAGTGTAATTTTGGGGGTCTAAAAGGACTAGTCTATTTTACAACATTTCTTAAGGAGATAAATTCGTTTGGTAATGGCACTTGAACAGCATTCTGGAATGAAAAAATATCGTAAACCGGGGTACCACTGTACTTACACAATATTCTTTCTTAATTATAATACTAAATGACTAGAGTCACAAGACATTCCTTTCACAATAGGAATGTTCTACACTTAGAAGTTTCCCGATGAATCTGTTTCCAAAGACTTTCACACAGTCCTCTTTAAGACTGTCGCTTAAACTTGCTTCTGCCAGAGCTAGAGACAAACTCGTGTCTCCAATACAGCAACACACTCTTGCTCTGAGCAGCGTTAGATACAAACGCCAGTGTCTCCATTACTGCAACACACACACTTGCTCTGAGCAGCGTTAGAGACGAACACCGTGTCTCCATTACTGCAACACACACTTGCTCTGAGCACTGTTAGAGACGAACACTTGTCTCCATTACTGCAGCACACCACTTGCTCTGAGCCGCGTTAGAGACTAACACCAGTGTCTCCATTACTGCAGCACACACACTTGCTCTGAGCAGCGTTAGAGACGAACACCAGTCTCTAGGTGCTGGAGGCTCGCTAGGGAACCTCACGAAGGCCATAAGAATAAATCCAAGAATCGAGGTGCTTCTTAGGAAATGAGAGAGAGGACTGTCCTCTCTGAAAGACCCGCTGATGACTGACTGAGGAGAAGCCGGTGGCCCCATCATTGGGTACGATGACGTGGTAAGGCGGGAATTCCTGACCTATTAACGAGCGGATGGGTAGTTAACTATACATCACATAAAACCCTACCTAGACGTACAGGAGATATACAATTTGCCAATATAATGCTTATTTTCATAATAATGATAAAGATACATATTCTAATGGAATATGCTCAAGTATATAATGACGGGTAAGGGTGAGTCTCGTAACACCTCCCCCTCACGACCACAGGTCGCACCCAGAACTTTAATAGTAAGGAAGTATCGTCCACGGAGCTTGTGGAGGAGCGGCCAAAGATGCGATGACAGCTGCGTAACACCATTTGTAGCGTCGCAGCTCAGCACTCCTCCGCAAGGTCCGTTGAGACAATCCACTACATCCGGATACGTACTGTAGAGACAAAAGAACATCATTAAAGAATATTCCAAATATAAATTTATCCTCTTTTAGCAAAGTCAAGTTTGAAGACGATCACCAAAGCAGTGATCACCAGACAAGCTACATATACCTAAGTTAATATGAGCAAACAATATTTTTAGAGATAAATTGTCTGTTTAAATACAAATTTTTTAAAGTAAATCTTTAAGCAAACTTTATACATGAAATTTCTCTAATGTCCTTTGTACTCAAACTTAAGTTATGCATTTTCATAGCAAAGCATAACTAAACAGAAAGTTTTCTCTAAAACTTAGCGTAAGACAAATCTAAGTCACCTGAAGAATTAGCATTATAAACTTCCATTTTCACTGGCTACTATATCTAGATTCATAATTTCTACCTCTTTAAGGGGGGCTCCTTGATGAGGTAAAGAGGCTATCGGTCTGAGGAATTGGACCTTTTGGTCTTCTTCCTCAGACCGAACCTAATTACCCCCCAATCCCCCCTCCCTTTTCCCATCTTCCCCAGCCTCCCTTTTCCCTTTCCTCCTCCCCCTCCTCCTCATCCCTCCCTTATTTCCTTCCCATTTTTACCCTGGGAGCTTCTCTCCACAGGCATTCTAGTTCCTAGAAAGGGGGAAGGGTACCGTGGTCCATTCCTATTCCGTTGAGGTTCTTGGCGGTGGTGTAGATTGCCGTGGAATCTGGATCGCCTGGGGATGTCCCAATCCCTCTCCGGTCTCCCGGGGGGTGGCCTTGGGTATCTTTCGGGCGACGGGTATATCTCTGGAGGCCACTTTTCGGATTCCGGGGGTGGTGGCCGAAGGCGGTATGCTTTGTGGCAGATATCCGGCCGCCCTCTCTTTTGTCCAGCGAGGTGGCTCGGTGGATGTGAGGTTGCTATCCCGGATTGCTGGTTTACTGGCATGAAGGGTAGGGTATGGCACGGGTTCCATGCAGCATCTGCACTACTTGCGGTGTTGAGGTCCTCTTGGGCGCGGAGGGGGATTTACGCCCCTTTCATTCCTCCTAGGAGCTATTCCTCCACGTTCCCCCCTTTTTTTATTCTTTTTTTTATTTTTATTTTCTTTTCTTCTTTCTTTTTTTTTCTTAAAAACAAAAAGAAAGAAGTAACCTAACCATGGATGCCCTAATCCGTGACTCTACCCCCAGGCCCCTTGATACCGCACCTAGATCTGACCCTACCTTGTTAATGGATAACTCTTCGGACAACCCTAATACCCCTGTACCTGAAGCAGGTGCCAGTTTGTCACCTGCTTCAGGTCCCAGGGACCCGACTGGCCCTTTCGATATATCTGACCTTCGCTCTTCTCTGACCTTGATTCCGGCTTCTCCCTCGACGGTGCGGCAATTTTCGAATCGCTCGCCTGTCTCACATCGGACCACCCCTGGTCCCACACCCAAACGACCAAGACCCACACATGACGATTCGACACTCCCTTCTCGTTCATCGCAGAAATGACCAGCTCGTCACGCACTCTCCTTAAACTCTCTGTTTCAAACTACTCAATGGATGAAGTTTTTTACTCTGCGACCGACTTCTCCTAATACCTATCTTTCAGACCATAGTATTGGTAAAGCTCTGCTATGCCATGTTGGTAAAGACATCTCATTTCACGCTCTCAAGAGCGGCACTCGCATCATCACGGTCCAGAATGCTGGCCAAGCTCGCGATCTTTCTCTTCTTACAACCATAGATTCTGCTCCTGTTACTATTGACAAGCACCATTCCCTCAATTCTTGTTGTGGTTCTGTCATTTTGCCCCACACCATTGTCCAACGGAATTTCCAGACATGTGGTGATGACATTTTCGAGCAGCTTGAGCTCCAAGAACTCCTATCCTTAAAGTTGACACTTTTGTCCTCCCGCCAATAAGCGAAGACGTTATCCTTGCAATATAGCTCGTTTAACATTTGACTGCCGTGAACTACCACCTTCGGTTTACATTGCAGGTCAACGTTTGCAAGTCCGAAAGGTGACCCCTACACCGCAACAGTGTAGAAACTGCTGGCGTTTTGGTCATCCAGCGAAATATTGCAGGTCCATGGCCGAATGCCCAGTCTGCGGTGCTGACGACCATGCCAGTTCTTCTTGTACTCTACCTCCCTCTTGCCTTAACTGTCATGAGGCACATCCGTCGTATTCTCGCCGTTGTCAGGTTTACCTGAATGAGCGGGAAATCCGTTGTCTCAAAGAGGCGGAAGGCTTCTCATATGCTATGGCCGTCTCTCATCTACGCCTTCAAGGAGACTTCCCCGCATTCCCTATTCTCGAATTGCTAAACGTCGCCCCGCTTCTGGGGTCCCAACTTCCACGGCTTCCTCTGTGGTCGCCTCATCCTCAATCACCCCTGTCTCGAATCCTTTTGATATTCTTGGCTCTGAGGTCCCTACCTCGGCTTCCCATACTGTCCACACTCCTTCCTCTACTCACTCGCACACTTCTGAGTCTACACGTCCTCGTCCTTCACCTAAACCTCAGCGCCCCCCTTCTCATAAGCCTGGCAAAAAATCCCTACTGCCAGGTTCTTCGCCTCTGCCTAGTTCTATAACGTGTGTGGAGGTTCATCCTCCTCCTCATACACTACCTTCATCCCCTGTCCCCTCCCAAGCCCATTCGACAGTTTCCTCTTCTATCTCCTCGCCCTCTACTTTAGTACAGTCTATAGACATAGACTCCCCGATCGTTGCTCACTCTTCTTCCATTTCTAATGTAGTCCCACATTCTGCATCTTTGACTTCCGAAACACTGGAAGCTATTGCAGAATATATTTCTGGACCGATGATGGACACTACTCCACCTGAGGTTCCTCATCTCTCTTCTTCGTCTCAACCCCCCCTTCCTTCACAACGTCCTCCTCCTTCTCTGATTACAGGTCTTCCGCTACCTCCACACGTGGACTTTTCTAACCCTAGTCCATAGATTCCTCTCACTTCCACTTATATCTTTCTCTCCATAAATCATGGCTTATTTGCAGTGGAATATCCGAGGCCTCAGGGGTAACCGGGGTGAGCTTCAGGTGTTGCTCTCTCAGTTTTCCCCTGTTGGGGTCTGTTTGCAAGAACCCAAATTACAATCCACTGTTATCAGGCCCTTTTCAGGCTATGATTTCTTATATTCATCGGATCCTTTTTCCGATGGAACCTTTAATGAAAGTGCTCTTCTTATACGCACTGGTGTTCCATACCGTCAGCTCTATGTTCCTTCTTCCTTACATTACACTGCAGCCCGTATCCACTTGAATAAGTGGTATACACTCTGTTCTTTATATCTCTCCCCTTCATGGGCAATGTCTATCCCAGATGTTGATTTTCTGGTTTCTTCCTTACCGCCACCCCTTCTATTACTTGGCGATTTTAACGCACACCATTTTCTCTGGGGAGGGTCGCACTGTGACTCCCGTGGCATTCAGTTGGAGGCATTTCTTGCTTCTCTTCCCCTCCATGTTTTAAATACGGGTACTCCTATCCATTTTGATCCCCGAACTCATTCTTTCTCCTGCATCGATCTTTCCATCTGCTCTTCATCTACTGTCCTTGACTTCACCTGGTCTGTCCTCCCGGACTTACATGACAGCGATCATTTCCCAATCATCCTTAAGTCCCCTCAGTTTTCTCCACCTCCTCATTGCCCACGCTGGCAACTTGACTGGGCGAAATGGGACCTTTACGCACATCTTACTGCCTTTCATGAGGTTCCTACCTCGTCCTCCATTGATGAGGTTTTATATCTCTTTTCGTCCTCCATCTTCACAGCTGCTTCACATTCTATTCCCCAAACCTTGGGCAAGCATCCTCAGAAGTGCGTGCCTTGGTGGTCTCCTGCTTGTGCTCGGGCAGTGCGTTTGAAACGCGCTGCATGGAGCAGGTATCGGTATAACAGAACCACAGAGAGAATCCTTGATTTCAAGCAGAAGGGAGCTATTGCTCGCCGTGTCATACGTGATGCTAAACGCACTTGCTGGCGAGATTACGTTTCTACTGTCACTTCGGCTTCCTCGATGAGTGCAGTCTGGAAGAAAGTGCGGAAATTAAGTGGTAAATTCTCCCAAGACCCGGCTCCTGTTCTTCAGGTTGCTGGTGTCGATATAGCACACCCTCTTGCCGTTGCCACTGAAATTGGTAATCATCTCGTCCGCATTTCTCAGGGGGTCCATCTATGCCCCTCGTTCCTTTCTTCTAAGTCTGCCAGCGAGTTAAAGCCCTTAGATTTTTCTTCTCTTAGAGAAGAATCCTATAATGTGCCTTTTACCCTTCAGGAACTGGAGGCAACACTCTCTGCTTGCCGATCATCGGCAGCTGGGCCAGACGGCATACATATTCGTATGCTACAGCATTTACATCAGTCTGCTCTTACTGTCCTCTTACGACTCTTTAATCTCATATGGTCGCAAGGAGTTCTTCCCCAGCTGTGGAAGTCTGCTATTGTTCTCCCTTTTCGAAAACCAGGTGCTACGGGACGTGATCCCTCTCACTACCGTCCCATCGCTCTTACCAGTGCAGTTTGCAAGGTGATGGAACGTCTAGTTAATAGACGTTTGATGTGGTATTTAGAGACTCACAATAGTTTCTCCCCTAGTCAGTATGGCTTCCGTAAGGGCCGTTCTGCCATTGACCCCTTGCTGTGCTTGGATACGTATATTCGTAATGCCTTTGCGAATAACCATTCGGTTATCGCTATCTTTTTCGACCTTGAGAAGGCTTATGATACAACTTGAGATATAATATCTTGGCCCAGGCCCACTCCTTAGGCCTCCAAGGCAACCTACCATTCTTTCTTAAGGCCTTCTTAACTGACAGACATTTCCGTGTCCGGGTTAGTAATGAACTCTCCCCGGAATTTGTCCAAGCTGAAGGTGTCCCCCAGGGATGTGTTCTGAGCCAACACTTTTTCTGCTTGCTATAAATAATCTGGCATCTGTTCTCCCATCCAATATTTGGTCATCGCTCTATGTGGATGACTTTGCTATAGCTTGTGCAGGTGCTGACTGTCACCTCATTGCAGTTTCCCTCCAGCATGCCATCAACCGGGTTTCTGATTGGGCCACCACTCATGGGTTTAAATTTTCTAGTGGCAAAACTCATCAAATTACGTTCACTAGACGTTCAGTGGTCTCTGATCATCCATTGTACCTATATGGCTCACGTATCCCAGAACGTGATACAGTCAGGTTTCTCGGCCTGCTGTTTGACCGCAGATTGTCCTGGAAACCTCACATTACCTCTCTGAATACGACTTGTCATAGCCGGCTGAACCTCCTTAAAACCCTCGCACATCTTTCATGGGGGGCTGATCGTAGAACTCTCTTCACCTACATTCGGCCCTAATTTTATCGAAACTCGATTATGGTGACCAGATATATTCGGCAGCTTCTCCTGCCACTCTTTCCAGCCTTAATCCCATCCATCCCCAAAGGATTACGCTTATGCCTTGGTGCTTTTCGTTCTTCCCGGTTGAGAGCCTCTATGTAGAAGCGAACATTCCATCCTAGTCCGATCGCCGTGATGCACATTGCATCGCTATTATGTTCGCTCTCATGACCTCCGCAATCCTTCCATGTACGTATAGGATTGTCACAGATGTTAGTAGACGCTCGTTATTTGTTCGTCGCCCCTGTTTACTTCGTCCCTTTTCTCTTCGTCTGCATTCACTCTTGTCTTCCCTTCAGCTTCCACCTTTATATGTTCATGTGGCTTCACCCTTTCCTCTACCCCTTGGGAAGTTCCTGCTGTCCGTGTCTGTTCTATTCCTCTACCTTGCGCAAAGCCCAACTACCTACGGCGGCTTCTCGCTCTTTCTTTCTAGACCATTTCCGTTCTCATTCCCATGCCATCGCAGTATACACCGATGGTTCAAAGTCATCTGACGGCGTCGGATTCGCAGCAGTGTTTCCGGACAGCGTCGTACGAGGGCATCTATTACCCTCAGCTAGCATATTTACGGCTGAATTGTATGCCATTCTTGTGGCACTTATCCGTATTGCATCTATGCCTGTATCACCATTTGTGGTCGTTTCAGACTCCCTTAGTGCTTTACAGGCTATCAGTAAAATTGATACACCTCACCCCCTAGTTCTTCATATCCACCTTTGGTTACGCCGTATCTTTAGCAAGCATAAAGATATTGTCTTTTGTTGGGTCCCTGGTCATGTTGACGTACAGGGCAATGAACAGGCAGACACTGCTGCGCGGTCAGCAGTACATGACCTTCCAGTTTCATATAGAGGTGTTCCTTTCACGGACTATTTTGCGGTCATTGCTACCCACCTTCGCACCCGTTGGCAACAACATTGGTCTGACCTGATGAATAACAAACTTCATTCTATTAAACCGGTTATAGGTTTCTGGCCTTCTTCTTGTCACCAATGTCGAGGTTGGGAGACTACACTCTCCCATCTTCGCATCGGCCACACTTGTCTTACTCACGGGTATCTCATGAAGAAGCTCCCTGCCCCTCTCTGTGAGCATTGTCAGGTTCCAGTGTCTGTTCGACATATTCTGCTGGACTGCCCACTCTATCAACGAGCACGCAGAATTTACCTCCAACGACGTCTTCGCTCTGCGGCCCTTTCTTTACCTTCCCTTCTTGCAGATGGACCCTCCTTTAATCCTGACTCTCTTGTTGACTTTTTGACAGAAACTGACTTACTACACAAACTCTGAAAATAATACCTCTAGCACCTCCCTCAGTCCCTTCTACCTCGATCTCTTGCTACCCTCTATCCCTACATTATCCACCGTCATGCTGCACTCCATACCCTACTAATCATCCATCTCCCTCTTACAACCCACTTTCCCTGCATCCTACAATAACCTGCAGCGCTGTATAACCCCTGTGGTTTAGCCCTTCTATTTGATTATAATAATAATAATCCAATACAGCAACACTCTTGCTCTTTCTAACCAGCAACCGCTGGTTAGACTTGTTTGTAAATACTGTGAGTGTGACAAATGCTAGGGTGTTGGGGAGAGGGGTGGGATTAAATTATGGGGAATTAAATGCAAAATGGGAGTTGACACAGGTACTTTTTGCTGATGATACTGTGCTTATGGGAGATTCTAAAGAGAAGTTGCGAAGGTTAGTGGACGAGTTTGGGAGGGTGTGTTAAGGTAGAAAGTTGAAAGTGAACATAGATAAGAGTAAGGTGATGAGGGTATCAAACAATTTAAATAAAGAAAAATGGAGGGGAGGG
Organism: Cherax destructor; assembly: GCA_009830355.1. Classification (NCBI taxonomy): domain Eukaryota; kingdom Metazoa; phylum Arthropoda; class Malacostraca; order Decapoda; family Parastacidae; genus Cherax; species Cherax destructor. Next base: position 28,634 of record WNWK01024650.1, read on the forward strand.
ATTATGGAAGAAGTAAATGTTTTCAGATATTTGGGAGTTGACTTGTCAGTGGATAAGTTTATGAAGGATGAGGTTAACCATAGAATTGATGAAGGAAAAAAGGTGAGTGGAGCGTTGAGGTATGTGTGGAGACAAAAAACGTTATCCATGGAGGCAAAGAAGGGAATGTACGAAAGTATAGTGGTACCAACACTCTTATATGGGTGTGAAGCATGGGTTGCAAATGCTGCAGCGGTAGGTGGCTGGAGGCAGTGGAGATGCCCCGTTAAAAAGGGAATTTTGGGTAAATATTTCAGAAAATTTTGGGGTGTGGAAATTGGGGGGAGGTGGGAGTTACAAAAGATTTGTCAGAGGGCTGAAGAGGGGGTTGAGGTGGTTTGGCTTTAAAAGAATGGGTCAAAGTGAATGACCCTTTGGGGGCGATAAATCGGGAGGGGGAAAGGGAAAAGGGGGGGAGGGGTTTTCCCAAAAAGGGTTTGGGGGGAGGGGGAAAGGTTGTTTTGTGGGCGAGGGGGTTTGGGGGTTTCCCAAAAAATTTTTAGGGGTGTTAGATAGGGGAATGGAGACAAATGGTTTTTTGGGGCCTGACGAGCTGTTGGAGTGTGAGCAGGGTAATATTTTTTTAAGAGATTCAGGGGCCAGTTTATTGATTAGTTGGACTTGAGTCTTTGGGAAAAGGGGAATACAATTTCACTTTAAAGGAGGGGGTGGGGTAGTGACAGTTGGGAAGGACTTATTCTCAGCTGTCGTATTTTTTTCCCCCTTCCCAAAAACAGTGATTTGTATGAGTGTTGGTGAAAATGTTGAATGATGATGAAAGTATTTTCTT
>WNWK01024651.1:0-29461 GCA_009830355.1 Cherax destructor
TTTTCCCCCCAACACGGTTATTTCAGCAAGTCACAGGTGTTTTTGTGATGTTTTCTGTCTCAGGTGGAATCTGCGCTATTTTTTTTGTTGTTGTTTTTATGTTCGGGTACACCCCCGGGTCTTCCCAAATGGAACCCGGCTTGGGCCCCCCTGGGAGGGTTGGTCATCTTTTTCTTTTTCTTTCTTGGGGCCCCTGGGGGGTTGACCTTCTTTTCTCTTGTGGCTCCCCATGTGTTGTGATGTGAGGAAAGCAAAGGCCACGGTCCTGGCTCTACCTTAACACTTCGCTCCCTCACCCTGCTACTGATGCTCACCTCCCCCACTACTCTCCCCACTTTTTGTACTCACTCCCTCTGCTGTTTCTCAGTGAATTCAGTGTGAATTCTTTGCCCCGGGGCTGTGTATGCGAGTGCCAGGTCCTCGGGGCCACTTGGATCACGAAGCCACGTGTGGACGAAGTCACATGGATCACAAACCATGTTGGAGAAACTAATTGGGGTTGGAGAAAGCCATGTGAGTTAAAGCCACTTTGCCCACATCACTCCTCGACGTCACCCACGATGCTTCCCGCATCCTCCACTGATGTCATGATGCTGCCCTGATGTCACCTCGTGATGTCACCCCATGACATCCCTCATGAATCACTCCAGGACGTCACCTCTCGACATCTGCTGATGTCACCTCGCGATGTCACCCCATGACATTACCTCACGACGTCACGCCTGACATCACCACATGATGTCAGTTGAGTGTTATAGTTTCACAGTGAGCATATTGCTTCAGTCTTGTCGGGAAATTTGAGAGAAGATATATGTCATGTGTTAATTAATTTCCTCTCATTGTTCTCTCATGTTCATATGGCTTGGGTCGATTCTTGCACAGAAAAAGCATCATTTCCTAGTGCAAGCCATGTTGAACAGCAGTTTCGGTAGGTGTGTGCAAGTTTTCTGTGACCCTGATGTATGGTCTGCGCCCAGACCACTGTGTAGCACCTTGTGTTAGACCATTGACCGTTTACAGCTGAGTCAGTCCCGTCATCAGTTACGAATTTCTGAGCCCTTGTACCCGAAAGCTCTATGTTCACTGCTTGTAGACACCTTGTTGAGTCGTATCCTTACGATGCCCCGTCGAGACTCGTTCTGTTAGAGAAATGGACTCCCAAGATTAATGAACTGTAATGAAGCTACTTAGCTTATTGATGCATCACGACTTCGCAGTCGTCCCCGATGTCGTTATAGCTGATGCTACGTTCCATCCTCTTTGGCTGTTCAATATAAATGAAACTGGTGTAAAAAAATTGCCTCAGAGGAGCGTATTTCAAATCTTCAGTCACTGAATGGATGAAACGACTTTACTACGGGGTTTGGGCTGATCGCCTGCGTGTCCCGGGTGAATGATAAATCTGCCTAAATTATGAACATGTTCCTAACTGCACAGTCTTTTGAACATATAAATGTCTGAGCAGACTTACCTGGTATTTGTGGACCCTTAATTCACACCCGGGGAACGCTGTCTTGATTATAGAATGTCGCTGAAGAGTCACAGTCTTGTTCTATGACGTACACTCACGATTGTCTCTCTACGTTCTTCAATATTTGTCTTTTTGCAGTAGTTACTAACAGAAGCTGCGCACCTCTGATTAAAGTTCCTTTTTTAGGTCAAATCCTCGCACCCAAGCCTTCCTCTTTGGTTTCTTAAGTCAATCTGACGCCCACTTCTCCGCCCCTGCTGGTTTGCCTTGTTTCGCTGACCTAAGCACAGTTCCCCACTTGCTAAATCTACAGAAAGCAATGCAGAATGCTTGATTTCTTGCCATCTCTAGGCCCAGGCAACTGTGTATGTATCTTTAACATGATAATAAAGTGGGTGTAGAATGTCCTTAGTTTTCCTACTGCGGTAAAAGAGTGATTTTCAATCATTAACTCACACTTTTTGCAACACTGGTCAGCCATGATGTGACTTACTGGCTTCTTGGGTCCGTACATCTGTTACGAATTAAGTTGCTGACCCAGAAACCAGATGCCGTCTGGCCATTTCTAAGGACGGGGGGCTGAAAGGGCTGAAAGGGCTGATACCCCTCTTTTGGAGAATTTTCTCCACACGTTCCACTCATCTCCTGACTGTTAGAGTGCAGTTATGTGTAGAGAACCAGTCTGAGGACGCTTAGACTAACCTCTGTTATAACTCCAACTGTCGAGAGAATGACACTCTTCAAGCCGCAGTAGCCCTGTTGGCAAGCGACTGTCTGACTTGTGTCACAGCTTCAGTGAGCAGCCTGCACAAAGATGATGTCACTTTGATTGCTAGCCCCCCTCACCCAGTATGGTGTATGGTGTTATGTCTCCCAGATGTTCTGCCTGAGTCGTCCCTGCCATGACTCACTCTACTCTGTCCAGCATTGACAGTACTAGTTGAGAAATGTCATCCTGAGTTGCATGCCAGAAGTCCCCCAGTTGCCGAGTACTGATGATGCCTCACTCAAGGGCACTAGCAGGTTGTGCCCCCAGGATGAGTGAACCCTGCAACGACTACTACGATGACTGCTTCATCATCTCAGAGGAGACCATACCCTGTTATGTCACAGCGATGTCTCCTGTGTTGCAGAATCTGTCCAGATGCAGGAAGGCGGGTAGTGATGCCTCCGAGGATCACTGCTTTGGACAACGAAGCACACTGCCTTTTTTTTTTCTTCCTCCCTGTAGGAAGTTTTTTTTCTTCCCATGTCCACATGTATATATATATACGTATATGTTTTTATTTGTGTTCTGTGCCCTGTTCCTACAAGAGAGAGAGCGAGTTTTTTTTCCTCGTTAAGCATGGTCGAGGATGACCATGGTGGTGGAGGCCGAGCGAAATGTAGACTGTAAGCCTATATGCCTAGTTCCCATAGCTTACCCCAGAGGGCAAGCCTCTCTCACTCTGGCAGCTGACTTCACTCAGTCAACAGTCTACTCCTCTTTCCCTCAGCATGGCCTCTTGGGGCCAGGGCAACACACTACCTATGTACCCACGATATCGCAAATAAAGGAAGAAGCCTCCAAGCCTTATCATTCATTCCCGTACCAAACGTGACGCAATAAACCTACATTATACCAGTCACTCTACTTATAGAGCCAGTCATTATACATAAAGTGCCAGTTACTCTACATATAGTATGAGTCACTCTACATATAGTGTCAGTCATTATACATACAGTGCCAGTCACTCTACATATAGTGTCAGTCACTCTGCACATAGTGCCAGTCACTCTATGTATAGTGCCAGTCACTCTGTGTATAGTGCCAGTCACTCTACATATGGTGCCAGACATTCTACATATAGTGCTAATCACACTACATATAGTGTCAGTCACTCTTCATATAGTGTCAGTCACTCTTCATATAGTGTCAGTCACTTTCATATAGTGTCAGTCACTCTACATATAGTGTCAGTCACTCTACATATAGTGTCAGTCACTGTACATATAGTGTCAGTTGTTGTGTGGGTCTTGGGAGAGATATTTAGGTAGACATAGACACTCCTTGTAGGATGGTTACGGTATATTTACAGTATGAGTTGGGGAGAGCCCAGCCACCGTCCGTCTCGCTCTTAGGTCTGTCGCTAGTGAGGGTGTACGCCTATCTGAGGCTATGCACATGCGCTGAGCCTCTGACGCCAGCGGGTATCGTGACGTCACAGCAAGGGTCCAGCTGTATAAGTGGGATGAATGCTGAATGCTGGTACACTACACAAGTGTACATATGATACTGACACGACAGCTCGGCCATGTTATCGTATGACGTCTCGGCATACTATACAACTCTATAGGCTGAACAGACAGGTGGTACTGGGTGAATCTTTACAATAGCAAACACATTATAACTTGGAACTGATCAAGATTAATCTTACTCCGCACTTCTTGAGTTAATGGTACATAAGAGAAATTTATAGATCTAGATATAACGGATTATATATATTACAATTGCAAATTTGATCGATCAATGGATGTGTATTCATGCACTCTTCGGCTTTGAGGAAGAATAAATATTTACAGGAAGAAGTTTTAACAGGAAAGATAAACTCGCTAACACGGGTTATACTGTTAAAACTCAGAACTCAGAGAGAACTTGAACACACAAACATCTTGCTAGATACTGGAAATCAAAACAAACACACAGTCAATAATTCGGTTCTAAACTGGATTTTCTAATTTTCTATCTTTAGCTCACAACTATGATCACTTTCCTACTGGAGGAATGAACAGACCGGTGGAGTGGATGGATTCTCCCTGGTTGAAATAGTTAGCTCAATGACACAAAGCATGAGCAAAGGAGAACGCTCTCACTATCTCTTACTGCAGGTAAGAATTACTCACACACGACACTTTACTCTGCAAAGGCTACTGTCAACTGGAAGGAACACTATCTGGAACACGAGGGACAACAACTGGCACTCTAGTGAATACACTAGCAACAGAAACGGCTTTCTGCAATTGCTTTTGCATCAGCGAGAGATGCATAACTCATTCAAATAGTCTTTCTTCAACAAAGCGTCCCCTGGAGAGGAACTACTACTTGAACTAGCAACATTGCAAGGATAGACTCAGTACTCAAGGCTGTCCGGATACCTCGGCACCCTAGGATCTGAACGCATCTTGCATGCAAGATATTGTAGGGCTGAATTCCAGACAGGAGTGACAGTAATACTAGTGCCTTGACCGCTCGGCAACGTTAACAAATAGAACACATACTTACAAGAACTAATCTGAACTTCACATTCCGCATCACTCTGGCAAATCTCTGATAAAGCTCGAAGAACAAACACATTGTTCAAGGGCTAGAGACTGTCTTTCAGTCATTAAGGGACTATGAGGGCTGTTTACTGACTCATTATCATTATGGCGCTGAATGGCAAACACACAGTATTATCGCACATGGTTACTAGAACTTCAATGCCTTGACTGGCAGAAAACACACAGCTATCACTTGAATTTACTTGAGACATGATTTGAGCAAATAAACGAGAATTGAAATGAAAGCAAAATTTACAAAGTATATGGCACAATATGGCTTAACTGATAGAAATTATTAACTATTCTGCATAAGTAACACGGATAATAGCAAAAAAACACTAAAGAAAAGATAACTCACTGGAAATTTACTTGAAGGAAACTCAACACACTAAAATAAAACAATCTAGCTTTAACTTGAACAGCAAAATGAGTTTTCTTTTCTTGTAAATATCAACAAAATTGCAACACAATAAAAGAATTAAATGCACAATTAATTAAAAGAATTCAATAATGGTTATGGCACTAGCAACAATCTGATAAAACAATTCGATAGAATATTCACTGGCAAAAATTAAAAGTAACTTTACTGCTTGAATCTCTAGAAGTTCACTGGAATATTATTTATTACTCTTTAGGAAATGACAAGTTACTTGAGCAGTTAAACACAACAAAATTGATGAAACAAAAATTGAATACTGGGGAATTTAATGTACACAAAATAAATTTCAGGAATTATCAATAGTCAATAATTGCACTGCGGAAAAACTTTGCAACACAAGAAATAAGATATTACGAAGGAATTAGTTTGAACACTCTTATCTTTATTGCAAGAAAAAGCAAGGTAACTCAATAAAATAATTACTGGAACAATTTACTAAAAACACTGACTTTAAACAAACTTAAGAGTGAAATTGTTCAAACAACACTTTAACATGAACTATGTAAAAAAATCATGAACAAGATATTTAACAAGAAAATAAGGCAACACTTACAGGAACTGAAGTACAACTCATCAGGGTAATTAACTTTTGGACTTACAAATTCACAAAAAGTCAATTTCGTTGTCCTTGAGATTAGTAACTTATCAGAAGAAATTGAGATCTTCAATAAAAATTATAGCACTAGTCTGCAAGGTTGAAACACATTAGCACTGTATAAAAAATAAACAAGTACACAAAACAATATCAGGTGCAAGGGAAAAGTAACACTGACTGCAACACATAAGAATTAGCAGGGAATATTACTGGTAAAAGGTTAAAAATTGCTTGGAGGAGAAAACAATATGTAGTTACTGGGGCAAGCAAAATTAATTACACAATTAAAACATTAACAAACAAGGGTAAATGAATAAAAAATTATAACTCTGGGATAGTACACTTGGTGAAACACAATAATTAACAAGACAGAAAATTCAACAATACATGGGCAATGCTGGGGAAAATTTAAAATCTTTAAAATTACTACTTGGTGGAATATTGGAACAGTAGATAACTTTAACAAAACTGTACTTACTGCATACTTAGTAACACAACGAAATTCACAGAAATTATACCGCAATAATTAACAAGAGACAATACTAGTGAAATAAAAAATTAATGCAAATAATTAATTTAACACAGAACACTTCCTAGGATAACTCAAAATTTATGTAACTCGCAGAAATTGTCTCAACACACGAAATTGTCTATAGATTATCTGAAAAATAAACAACAACACAGTAAATGTCTCTAGGGTGGAGATCGGTGACTGAAGCGTGGTGGTGGAGGGTGGTGGTGGAGGCTGGTGGTCTGGTCCACTCGTTGATAACTTGAAGTAATGTGCATAAACCGGCGGACTACGAACCGAGGCTTTGTACAGTTGGCACAACAGTTCAGAAGAAACACACTCAGGACGCTCGACCTGGTTCGTAGCCAATAAACTGCTTGCAGGACCCAGTTAAGGGTGAAATAATCCACACTTAATGCTTTGTGTGGGTGGATGCACGTGGTCAAGGCGTCTGCCTTAGCGTGGGGGGTGGCGGGTGGTGGAGTGGCTAGGCTTACACCGCCTCCGTGTGCGCCTGTGGCTTACGCCGTTTATATGAACTTAACCCACGGTGGCTTGAATAACCCAGGATACCACGGGGATGGTATTGTACTCAGAACAGCAATACACTGGAGTACAAAGGTGGTATAAATGTGTGAACTCACGTGGCTTACTTCTCAGACAGCAGAGTGGCTTGCTGGCTTAGTAGAATATTTTCACACAGATTGACTGGCTTGGAATCTTGTGACAAATTAGCACAGCAAGGTAGAAGCTGGCTTAAGCCTAGGCTGACGAAACTGGTGGTGGCTTTACTGGCTGGAATGGTACTCTCCCCTCACTGGCTTACTCGTACAGAATTTGCAAAACCCGGGTCAACCCCTCGTAGGTTTTAACAAATCAACAAATGAGGCACTTAACTGACCAGGAGATACTTTAGATATTGTAGACTTTGGATGTAGGTAGCTGGCAACGTGGTCGGTCTGGAGGCTGTTTGCTTGCTTGTCTAGTCTATCTCTCTATAACATCTTAATCGATAAAAATTACGGCACACCGCTGCTCACCACTTGTTGTGTGGGTCTTGGGAGAGATATTTAGGTAGACATAGACACTCCTTGTAGGATGGTTACGGTATATTTACAGTATGAGTTGGGGGGAGCCCAGCCACCGTCCGTCTCACTCTTAGGTCTGTCGCTAGTGAGGGTGTACGCCTATCTGAGGCTATGCACATGCGCTGAGCCTCTGACATCAGCGGGTATCCTGACGTCACACGCAAAGGGACCAGCTGTATAAGAGGGATGAATGCTGAATGCTGGTACACTACACAAGTGTACATATGATACTGACACGACACAGTCACTCTTCATATAGTGCCAGTCACTCTTCATATGGGGTCAGTCACTCTGCATATAGTGCTAGTCATACTACATATAAGAACATAAGAAAGAAGGAACACTGCAGCAGGCCTACTGGCCCATGCGAGGCAGGTCCAAGTCTCCCACCGGCTTAAGCCAATGCCCCGACCCAGCCAGGTCAGGTTACATTCACTTAAGGAAGGAGCACGGCATCTGACCTAGTAGCACAAACTAGTCAGGTCTAACTCACACCCACCCGCACCCACTCATATATTTATCTAGCCTATTTTTAAAACTACACAACGTTTTAGCCTCTATAACTGTACTCGGGAGTTTGTTCCACTCATCGACAACTCTATTACCAAACCAATGCTTTCCTATATCCTTCCTGAATCTGAATTTATCCAACTTAAAGCCATTGCTGCGAGTCCTGTCAGTACTAGATATATTTAGCACGCTATTTACATCCCTTTTATTTATTCCTGTTTTCCATTTATACACCTCAATCATATCCCCCCTAATTCTACGCCTTTCTAGAGAGTGCAGATTCAGGGCCCTCAGTCTATCCTCATAGGGAAGATTTCTGATACATGGAATCAACTTAGTCATCCTCCTTTGTACTTTTTCCAGAGCATTTATATCCATTCTGTAATACGGTGACCAAAACTGTGCAGCATAATCTAGATGAGGCCTGACCAAGGATATATAGAGTTGAAGAACAACCTGAGGACTTCTATTATTTATGCTTCTTGATATGAAGCCAAGGATTCTGTTCGCTTTATTGCGAACACTTATGCACTGCTGTCTTGGTTTTAGATTACTGCTAACCAGAACTCCTAAATCCTTTTCGCAATCAGTAGTATTAAGATCTACATTATTTAGTTTATATGTGGCATGGTTATTGTCCTGTCCAATATTTAGAACTTTGCATTTATCTATATTAAACTGCATCTGCCACTTCTCCGACCACTGCATCAGTCTATTCAAATCTTCCTGGAGTGCTCTAATGTCCTCATTTGAATGAATTGGACGGCCTATTTTGGTGTCATCGGCAAATTTGCTTATGTCGCTATTTATTCCCTCATCTATGTCGTTTATGTAGATTGTGAACAACAAGGGGCCCAATACTGACCCCTGTGGAACACCGCTTGTGACACTTCCCCAATCTGATTTCTCCTCATTTATGCAAACTCTCTGCTGCCTATTTGTCATAGTGTAAGTCACTCTTCATATAGTGCCAATCACTCTACATATAGTGCCAGTTGTGATGTAAGTCAACTGTGCTTGTGAGGTCAAAAGGTTGAGCTAACGAAACAGTGTAAATTGTCACTCTTCTTGCCTTGGCAGGGAAGTGTGATATTGCAGGGAAGGCTCCTGGCGCCGTCGGTCTCATTGTTCGAGAAATCTACCCTTTGTGTTGATAACTGTGGGCATCAGGTCTTAACACACGTGGTGTACGCCTCATGGAGAGTGAACCCAAAACCTGAAGCTCAGGGGGGTGCTTTAATTAAGGACGATATAAGCCCTTGGAAACAGCTAGAGAGGAGATTCGGGCTGAGCTGCTGCCTGTGTGCAGAGCTCTGGGAGAGGGCTGCTGGAGAGTCTCTGGGGGAGACTGTTGGAGACTGCATGAACACTTGGAGCAGTGCTCATGCTGTGTAGATCTTGGGACCTGTGACTCGAGTCTGGCTGAATTCCTGTGGTGAACTGTCCTACTGCACTTATTTTGAAAGTTATATTCAGTTTTGTCAGTTAAATTGTTACCCTTGTGTCACTGCTTGTGTACAGTCCCCATTTATCTAAATGCAATAGTGTTCTTCTGTTCCCAATTATATTACTGTTCAAGGACTTAATAATAAACTGTTTGAGTGAAATAGTAATATTCATTGTCCCGCTATTTCTTCATTATTTTATTTGTACGGTGGTAAGATACGATAAGATTTCTTCGGATTTTTAACCCCGGAAGGTTAGCCACCCAGGATAACCCAAGAAAGTCAGTGCGTCATCGAGGACTGTCTGTCTTATTTCCATTGGGGTCCTTAATCTTGTCCCCCAAGATGCGACCCACACCAGTCGACTAACAACCCAGGTACCTATTTACTGCTAGGTGAACATGACAACAAGTGTAAGGAAACACGTAGAAATGTTTCCACCCGCCGGGAATCGAACCCGGGCCCTCCGTGTGTGAAGCGAGAGCTCTAGCCACCAGACCACCGGGCCACCTGTGTAGTGGTGTGTAGTGTTGGTGGTGGTGAGTAACCTCACATTACCTACCACTCCTGTCACTGACATGTCATATTACTTACCTACCGCCTCTCTCTCACTCCTGCCTCTACTCCCTTATATCCTCTTATTCCCAATATTATTACCCCTTCTCGTTTTCCTCCACGAGAAGGGATTCACTTCGTTTCTTACACCCCTTACATGACATAGCAGGGGTTGTTTCCCTGTTATTTAATAATATTTAATATCTTATTTTATTTCTATAAGGTGGAGTGAGTGAAGAGGGGTGAGGTCTATGGAAGTACCCCTCTTCGTTCTTTACCCCCTCACCTATATGACATGGTGTCTAAGCAGTGGTGGTTCTTATTATTATTGTAGTAGGAACCAGTCCCATGAGCCTTTTTGACTCTTCGGTCATGCTCATGTTATGCTACAATGTTCTACCATTCTCGTGTTGGTAAATATTTGTGTGATGTTGTGACCCAAGTGTGTGGTTGTAAAATTAATATATTTGATGGAGTTGGGAATGCTGATTTAAAATATCTGGGGGGGGGGGGAATGTGTGTTTGGGTCAGACTTTTGGGGGAATCAATTACTGGCTGAAATTGATTATTTACAGAGGAACGAGAAGTTACCCAGTCACCCAGCCCAACTATTAAGAATCACCGACAACTGTCACCCATTGAAGAGTTGCCTGTGATTATTATCCACCTGATTTGCCCAGTCACCCAGCTAATGTGCCCTAATTGCTGCCCTGGTCTGTCATCCATTGTGGTGGGTGTCTGTGAGTGTCTCCCAGATTCTGTGACCATCACCCGCTGGCCGCGAGTTACCCGCAGTTTTCAGGTCATTAACAGCATTGCTGTTAATGACCTGAAGTGACCTCACCTCACCTCGAGCACCTGACCATAATCAAGTGTTGCTACCGTCGGCTGCTTTATGATGTTGGGTCTACTAAGGTGGTGATGTCTGCTGCTATGACAGTATCTTGACGCTATAGCCGTACTGTGACGCTGTGGCTGTGTTATGATGCTGTTGCTGTGCTGTGATGGTGCCATGCTGTGGCTGTGTTGTGATGCTATTGCTGTGCTGTGATGCTGCCATGCTGTGATGCTGCCGTGCTGTGCTGCTGCCTAGCTCTCGGTGGAGATGATGGCGGTAATGCCGAAGTGGACTATTAGGAATTCTGGCTGGTATGCCAGAACAGGAGAGTCTGCTATAAAGTAGCTGCCATCCTCGGAGATGTGGAAGGACGCGAGCCGCGGGGATGGACTCCAGCTACTGGGACCAGCTTGCTATCAAGGGCGGTATGGAGTTGTGTGCTGTCATGCTGGCCGACCATTACGACCGGTATGGGGGATGTTCTGCCAGCCATGAGAGACAATGAAGAGTGTGAGATGTTCCCAGCCTACTTTGATTTGCCAGAAATGTTAGTGTAACCTGTGTGGAATAAGGTGGCCTTGGAAACTGTCCAGTGATCATGGCCGCCTTGTTTTATGAGGCCAGTGAATCCTAGTAGTGGCACAGGATAGTGGTGGGGCTTAGTTGCGATGCCTGTCCTATCTCGACTTTCAGATGTTGAAGTACGTGAAAGTGTGTTGAAATGCGACCTTGGTGGGCGCCAAGTGGTCCAGTTGCAGTTACTTGAAAGAATGCTACCTGTACGAACGGTTTTCCACGCCAAGCCCAGAGAAGTTTGGCCCAATGGTTAACGTGCGAGGGTGACTAGTACCGGCTAGTGCAAATCTAGTAGAAGTAGGGAAGGGACTGGAGCCAGATATTTAGTTTTGAGGAGAAATAACAGGAAAGGAGGCTTTGCACCAGAGAGCAACTGTTATGCCGGTCACCTGCGAGGTGTACTGATTATGCTGCCTTGTGGTAGTTGAGAAGGCTGAAGGAAATATATGTAGTTGAATAATTATGTATTACGTTATGTGTAATTTAGTTTTTGTATTGTAATAGAATTAAGGTGTTAGGATTAAAATAGTCTAATAACTTAGGACAACTTGTCCTAGATCTCAGATATTTTAAACTGGGGGAGAAAGGGGGATGTGATGTAGGTCAACTGTGTTTGTGAGGTCAAAAGGTTGACCTAATGAAACAGTGTAAATTGTCACACTCCTTGCCTTGGCAGGGAAGTGTGATACTGTAGGGAAGACTCGTGCCTCCTAGCGAACTGTGAGGCAGTTAGTGATGAACATGGTGAAATGTTCACCAAGATATTTCAACCATGGAAAAATGGTACCAGGGCAAATGGGGCACAAGAATGCTTGCAGATTATTATTATAATTAATCAACGAATCTCAGCACGGTTTTACAAAAAGGCGTTACTGCCATACGAATTTTTTAACTTTATTCAGTAAGGTATTTGAGGAGGTAAATCATGGTACTGAATATGATATTGTGTATATGGACTTCAGTAAGGCTTTTGATAGAGTCCCACATCAGAGACTATTGAGGAAAATTAAGGCACACGGAATAGGAGGAGTAATTTTTTCCTGGAGAGAGGCATAGTTGACAAATAGGCAGCAGAGAGCTTGCATAAATGGGGAGAAATCAGAGTGGGGAAGCGTCACGAGCGGTGTTCCACAGGGGTCAGTATTGGGCCCCTTGTTGTTCACAATCTACATAAATGACATAGATGAGGGAATAAATAGTGACATATGCAAGTTTGCCGATGACACAAAATAGGCCGTCCAATTCATTCTGACGAGGACATTAATGCACTCCAGGAAGATTTGAATAGACTGATGCAGTAGTCGGAGAAGTGGCAGATGCAGTTTAATATAGACAAATGCAAAGTTCTTAACATTGGACAGGACAATAACCATGCCACATATAAACTAAATAATGTAGATCTTAATATTACTGATTGCGAAAAGGATTTAGGAGTTCTGGTTAGCAGTAATCTAAGACCAAGACAGCAGTGCATAAGTGTTCGCAATAAAGCGAACAGAATCCTTGGCTTCATATCAAGAAGCATAAATAATAGGAGTCCTCAGGTTGTTCTTCAACTCTATATATCCTTGGTTAGGCCTCATCTAGATTATGCTGCACAGTTTTGGTCACCGTATTACAGAATGGATATAAATGCTCTGGAAAACGTACAGAGGAGGATGACAAAGTTGATCCCATGTATCAGAAATCTTCCCTATGAAGATAGACTGAGGGCCCTGAATCTGCACTCTCTAGAAAGGCGTAGAATTAGGGGGGATATGATTGAGGTGTATAAATGGAAAACAGGAATAAATAAAGGGGATGTAAATAGCATGCTAAAAATATCTAGTATTGACAGGACTCGCAGCAATGGCTTTAAGTTGGATAAATTCAGATTCAGGAAGGATATAGGAAAGCATTGGATTGGTAATAGAGTTGTCGATGAGTGGAACAAACTCCCGATTACAGTTATAGAGGCTAAAACGTTATGTAGTTTTAAAAATAGGCTAGATAAATGTATGAGTGGGTGCGGGTGGGTGTGAGTTGGTCCTGACTAGCTTGTGCTACTAGGTCAGATGCCGTGCTCCTTCCTTAAGTGAATGTAACCTGACCTGGCTGGGTCGGGGCATTGGCTTTAGCCGGTGGGAGACTTGGACCTGCCTCGCATGGGCCAGTAGGCCTGCTGCAGTGTTCCTTCTTTTTTATGTTCTTATAAAGCGAACAGAATCCTTCGCTTCATATCAAGAAGCATAAATAATAGGAGTCCTAAGGTTGTTCTTCAACTCTATATATTCTTGGTTAGGCAGCTTATATACCGTAGGCAGGAGAGGTGCAGAAGTCGTAGGTGGTGTCACATTTGTACAAGAGTGGTATACGACACGACCTACTTCCACATTAGACAAATGTCGGTATTGTATACCACTCTTGTACAAATGTGACACCACCTACGACTTCTGCACCTCTCCTGCCTACGGTATATAAGCTGCTTCCTAGCAAATATGCGGTATTCTGTTCAAGATTGATGGACTGACAACATTGACTCAAGGTTGAGGGAGTGACCACCTCAAACTCCTCCTGTTCTTAACGATTCTCCTTTGTATGGACTGATGAAGCCACTGTGTGGCGAAACGTTTCCTCAATAAAGATACCCAATTGTTGCATATGTGTGTAATTTATCAACTTGTCGGTTCTCTGAACCATTTATTTAATTAACTGTGAAATGTAAGGAAATCCTGTCTGGGACTTATTTTCCAACTGTGTTATGGTTAGCGGGTCGGCGTCGCAGGAACGAACGCCTTTTTGTAAAACCGTGCTGAGATTCGTTGATTAATTATAATAATAATCTGCAAGAATTCTTGTGCCCCATTTGCCCTGGTACCATTTTTCCATGGTTGAAATATCTTGGTGAAACATTTCACCATGTTCATCACTAACTGCCTCACAGTTCGCTAGGAGGCACGAGTCTTCCCTACAGTATCACACTTCCCTGCCAAGGCAATAAGTGTGACAATTTACACTGTTTCATTAGGTCAACCTTTTGACCTAACAAGCACAGTTGACCTACATCACGTCCCCCTTTCTCCCTCAGTATAAAATATCTGAGATCTAGGACAAATTGTCCTAAGTTATTAGACTATTTTAATCCTAACACCTTAATTCTATTACAATACAAAGACTAAATTACACATAACGTATTACATAATTATTCAACTACATATATTTCCTTTAGCCTTCTCAACTACCACAAGGCAGCATAATCAGTACACCTCGCAGGTGACCGGCATAACAGTTGCTCTCTGGTGCAAAGCCTCCTTTCCTGTTATTTCTCCTCAAAACTAAATATCTGGCTCCAGTCCCTTCCCTACTTCTACTAGATTTGCACTAGCCGGTACTAGTCACCCTCGCACGTTAACCATTGGGCCAAACCTCTCTGGGCTTGGTGTGGAAAACCGTTCCTACAGGTAGCATTCTTTCAAGTAACTGCAACTGGACCACTTGGCGACCACCAAGGTCGCCTTTCAACACACTTTCACGTGATTAATTTCACGTTGATTAATTTATGCTTTTCAAGATGGCTATGAATTTCCTCGGCAATTATTGATTCCATAAATTTTCCCACTATGGAGGTTAGGCTTATTGGTCTATAGTTCGAAGCAAAGGACCTGTCTCCTGCTTTGGAAATAGGTATTACATTTGCCGTTTACCGCTTGTCTGGCACCATGCCAGTTTGCAGTGATATGTTGAAAAGATTAGCCAAAAGTTTGCTAAGCTCCTCTTTACATTCCTTTAGAACCCTTGCATACAGTTCATCAGGGCCTGGGGATTTGTTAGGTTTTAATTTATCTATTTGTCTAAGGACCATGTCACTTGAGACCCTAATCGTGCATAATTTACTATCGTCCTGTTCTACATAATTTATTATTTCTGGAATATCGCTAGTATCTTCCTGTGTAAAAACTGAGAGGAAGTATGTGTTAAAAATTCTTCACATTTCCTTATCACTGACGGTGAGCTGACCTGAGTAACTTTTGAGTGTACCTATCTTGTCCCTAATCTTACTTCTGTATACCTGAAAGAACCCTTTTGGGTTAGTCTTCGATCCTCTTGCAACTTTAACCTCAAAATCTCTTTTTGCTTTTCTTATTCCCTTTTTTATTTCTCTCTTTAATTGAATATATTGATTTTTTAATTGTCCCTCTCCTCTTTGGATTCGCCTATGTATGCCTCTCTTTTGACCAATGAGATGTTTTAATCTATTGTTCATCCATTTAGGATAATTTTTGTTTGATCTGATTTCCCTATTTGGAACATAAGTTGTCTGAGCAGCTAGAACTATGTTCTTGAAAACGTCATATCGGCAACCATCACCACCTACCTGACCCATTGTCAGGTCATTCCAGTTCAGTCCACCCAGGTAATTTCTCAGTCCTATGAAATCAGCCAAGCGGAAGTCAGGGACAGAGACTTGATTGCTATTATTAGGGTAATTCCATGATATATTAAAACTGAGTTATTTGTGATCACTTTCCCCAAGCTGATTATTAACCTCAAGATTATTAATTAGCAATTCCCTGCTGGCAAGAACCAAGTCAAGCAGGTTATTTCCTCTAGTTGGTTCTGTTACAAACTGTTTTAAAAAACAATCCTGAATAGTATCAAGAAAGTCACTTGACTCTAAATTTCCTGTCAAAATGCTCCAGTCAATTTGTCTAAAGTTGAAATCTCCCATTAGCACAACATTTTCATATGTAGATGCCTTACGAATTTCGTTCCATAGACGTTTACTGCACTCCCTATCAAGATTTGGGGGCCTGTAAATCACACCAAAGATTAGTTTTTCACGGCCCTCAAGAAGCTGTAACCAAACAGATTCAGTGGCTGATGCTTCTAATTTTATATCTTGTCTAACACAACAATTTAAATTGTCTCTGACCTACATCGCTACTCCACCACCCTTCCTGTTGACCCTATCAGTGTGGAATAATATATAGCTTTGTATGTGACATTCAGAAGGCATCTCTTTATCTTTCAGATTGAGCCAGGTCTCTGTTATAGCAATAATATCTATGTTTCCTGCACTTGCAATTAATCTTAGCTCATCTATCTTATTTCTTACAGTCCTGCTATTAGTATAGTAAACCTTAAAGGAGCAAGTCTCTTGTTTCCCTCTGCTGTCTCCCTTTGTTTGCTGACCTGATCCATTGTCTTTATTTATAACTTTATGATGAATGTCTTTTATATATTTACTGTTTTCAGCCCTAGTGCTGCAACTTAACTGTTTTCCACACACACCCATACCTCTATCTTCTATCAGTTTAAAATACTAGGCATGTCAGCAATGGCCCTCTCGATCGAGTTGGCAAGTGCTTCCACGCCTGCCCCAGAAAGATGTACCCCATCCCTTGCATACAGATCATGTTTGCCATAAAAGTTGTCCCAGTTGTCAATGAATGGGATTGCAAGTTCCTTGCAGTATCTGTCTAGCCAGCAATTTACACCAATTGCCCTAGACAACCATTCATTTCCCACTCCTCTTCCAGGCAAGATACTACATATGATTGGGACCCCTCCAATATCATTTCCACCAGCACTGAGACAGATAATGGGCTTGTTCCCATTACCCGACATGATATTATCCAACCTGTTGACTATGTCTCCAACACCAGCTCCAGGGAAGCACACCCTCTCTCTCACCTTCTTATTCCTATTACAGAAAGCACGGTCCATATATCTTACCTGTGAGTCACCTACCACAAGAATTCGCTTACCTTTATTAGCAGGGAAGTAGTACATTTACCTTCACTGGCCACTGGAGTACACTCATCCTGAAGAACAGAGAAGCGATTTCATACCTTCAAATCTTCTCTCTTAACTTTCCTTATTTTGATGTTCCTCCCATTACTGGGAACCACTCGCCACTTGTAGCAGGTGCTGGACTGCACCTCACTCCTGGTAGCCTCATTCCCCTCAACCACTCCAGCCACCTCACACTCACTCCCAAACCCATCGAGGTGAACCTTCAACCTCCTATTTTCCTCCTGGAGAAGCAGGACCTCCTCCTTCAACACTCCAACCTCAGATTTAAAACACTGCAGAAGCAAGCCATGGCTTTGTAACCCTCCACACTAATCCCCAAAGCAGCTCAGGGCCTGTGACCTCTCGTGACCACTGACCACTGACCACTGACACTCTCCACTTTTAACATAAGCAGAGGTAAGAAAAATTTAAAACTCTTCATGATTTTTAAGGAGTAAGTGAGAGATGGGCAGGTGGCAGACACGGTTGGTGGGCAGATGACAGACACGGTTGGTGGGCAGATGACAGACACGGTGGTGGGCAGATGACAGACACGGTTGGTGGGCAGATGACAGACACGGTTGGTGGGCAGATGACAGACACGGTGGTGGGCAGGTGGTGTTACAAAAAGCGACAACTATATCATATAGACATCTCCAGAGCATACTAGAGGGTCAGCTTACTGATTCCCCTCTAGCCTGGTAACTAGCCTGGTAACTAGCCTGGTAACTAGCCTGGTAACTAGCCTGTTTCTGGTTTCGTAACAGGTCATCAGAGTATTATCCTAGTCCAGTTATCCTGTAAAAATTAGGAGGCTTCTCTATAGTGTTTTTCAATAACACTTTGTGATCACAACCACGGGAGGTGGGTTGGTGGCAGACACGGGAGGTGGGCTGGTGGCAGACACGGGAGGTGTTGGTGGCAGACACGGGAGGTGGGTTGGTGGCAGACACGGGAGGTGGGTTGGTGGCAGACACGGGAGGTGGGTTGGTGGCAGACACGGGAGGTGGGCTGGTGGCAGACACGGGAGGTGGGTTGGTGGCAGACACGGGAGGTGGGCTGGTGGCAGACACGGGAGGTGGGCTGGTGGCAGACACGGGAGGTGGGTTGGTGGCAGACACGGGAGGTGGGTTGGTGGCAGACACGGGAGGTGGGCTGGTGGCAGACACGGAGGTGGGTTGGTGGCAGACACGGAGGTGGGTTGGGCAGACACGGGAGGTGGGTGGTGGCAGACACGGGAGGTGGGTGGTGGCAAACACGGGAGGTGGGTTGGTGGCAGACACGGGAGGTGGGTTGGTGGCAGACACGGGAGGTGGGCAGCACGGAGGTGGGTTGGCAGACACGGGAGGTGGGTTGGTGGCAGACACGGGAGGTGGGTTGGTGGCAGACACGGGAGGTGGGTTGGTGGCAGACACGGGAGGTGGGTTGGTGGCAGACACGGGAGGTGGGCTGGTGGCAGACACGGGAGGTGGGTTGGTGGCAGACACGGGAGGTGGGTTGGTGGCAGACACGGGAGGTGGGTTGGTGGCAGACACGGGAGGTGGGTTGGTGGCAGACACGGGAGGTGGGTGGTGGCAGACACGGGAGGTGGGTTGGTGGCAGACACGGGAGGTGGGTTGGTGGCAGACACGGGAGGTGGGTTGGTGGCAGACACGGGAGGTGGGTTGGTGGCAGACACGGGAGGTGGGTTGGTGGCAGACACGGGAGGTGGGTTGGTGGCAGACACGGGAGGTGGGTTGGTGGCAGACACGGGAGGTGGGTTGGTGGCAGACACGGGAGGTGGGCTGGTGGCAGACACGGGAGGTGGGTTGGTGGCAGACACGGGAGGTGGGTTGGTGGCAGACACGGGAGGTGGGTTGGTGGCAGACACGGGAGGTGGGTTGGTGGCAGACACGGGAGGTGGGTTGGTGGCAGACACGGGAGGTGGGCTGGTGGCAGACACGGGAGGTGGGTTGGTGGCAGACACGGGAGGTGGGTTGGTGGCAGACACGGGAGGTGGGCTGGTGGCAGACACAGGAGGTGGGTTGATGGCAGACACGGGAGGTGGGCTGGTGGCAGACACGGGAGGTGGGTTGGTGGCAGACACGGGAGGTGGGCTGGTGGCAGACACGGGAGGTGGGCTGGTGGCAGACACGGGAGGTGGGTTGGTGGCAGACACGGGAGGTGGGCTGGTGGCAGACACGGGAGGTGGGCTGGTGGCAGACACGGGAGGTGGGCTGGTGGCAGACACGGGAGGTGGGTGGTGGCAGACACGGGAGGTGGGTTGGTGGCAGACACGGGAGGTAGGCTGGTGGCAGACACGGGAGGTGGGTTGGTGGCAGATACGGGAGGTAGGCTGGTGGCAGCCACGGGAGATGGGCTGGTAGCAGACACGGGATGTGGGCAGGTGGAAAACACGGGAGGTGGGCTGGTGGCAGACACGGTAGGTGGGTTGGTGGCAGACACGGGAGGTGGGCTGGCGGCTGACACGAGAGGTGGGCTGGTGGCAGACACGGGAGGTGGGCTGTTGCCAGACACGGGAGGTGGGCAGGTGGCAGACACGGGAAGTGGGCTGGTGGCAGACACGGGAAGTGGGCTGGTAGCAGACACGTGAGGTGTGCTGGTGGCAGACACGGGAGGTGGGAAGGTGGCAGACACGGGAGGTGGGAAGGTGGCAGACACGGGAGGTGGACAGGTGGCAGACACGGGAGGTGGGAAGGTGGCAGACACGGGAGGTGGGCTGGTGGCAGACAAGGGAGGTGGGCTGGTATCAGACACGGGAGGTGGGCAGGTGTCAGACACGGGAGATGGGCAGGTGGCAGACACGGGAGGTGGGCTGGTGGCAGACACGGGAGGTGAGCAGGTGGCAGACACGGGAGGTGGGCAGGTGGCAGACACGGGAGGTGGGCAGGTGGCAGACACGGGAGGTGGGCAGGTGGCAGACACGGGAGATGGGCAGGTGGCAGACACGGGAGGTGGGCAGGTGGCAGACACGGGAGGTGGGCAGGTGGCAGACACGGGAGGTGGTCATGTGGCAGACACGGGAGGTGGGCAGGTGGCAGACACGGGAGGTGGTCATGTGGCAGACACGGGAGGTGGGCAGGTGGCAGACACAGGAGGTATGCAGGTGGCAGACACGGCAGGTGGGCAGGTGGCAGACACGGCAGGTGGCTACTCTTGCTTCCTCTTGATAATAAAAAAGAAGGAAGTGTTTCCTGGAGTGAAGGATGAAGACCTGATGGAAATACGTCAATGGAGGGATTGTCTTGAAGGAGAGCGAAGGAGGTGGGATTATGTAGGAGGGAAGGAAGGAGGGAGGAGATCTTACCCCCTCCTCCCTCTCCCACCGTCCCTCCATCCTTCCTCCCCCTCCCACCAACCCTCCCTCCCACCACAGCCTGAGTGCCAAGGCGACTTATTGATGGCACTGTAAAGAACCAATTATGGCACAGTAACTCCCTTTTGGAGTCTTGTGGTGGGAGTAAGTGGCCGCGGAGTGGAAGAGGAGTAGGAGGAGGAAGAAGACAAGAAGAAGGAACAGGAGGATGCTGTAAAAAGTGTATAAAGAAGCAGGTTTATGAACGAGGATGTAATCCTCCCTCCTTCAAAGGGAGGGAGGGAGGGGCCAGGTGGGTGCTGGTGATGGGCTCTTGATCAAAGAAATCAGAGCTGACCTTCTACTCTTAGAATCATAATTCACTGCCTTTCCAGTCCCCAGGTGCTGCTGGACCACCTGCCGGATCACCTGATGGACCACCTGCTGGACCACCTGCCGGACCACATGCCGGACCACCTGATGGACAACCTGCCGGACCACCTGATGAACCACCTGATAGACCACCTGATGGACCATCTGCCGGGCCACCTGCTGGACCACCTGCCGGATCACCTGATGGACCACCAGCTGGACCACCTGCCGGACCACCTGATAGACCACCTGCCGGACCACCTGATGAACCACCTGATAGACCACCTGATGGACCATCTGCCGGGCCACCTGATGGACCACCTGCCGGACCACCTGCTGAACCACCTGCTGGACCAGCTGCCGGACCACCTGATGGACCATCTGATGGACCACCTGCTGGACCCCCTGATGGACCACCTGATGAACCACCTACTGGACCACCTGCCGGACCACTTGATGGACCACCTGCTGGATGGACCACCTACTGGACCACCTGCCGGACCTCCTGCTGGACCACCTGATGGACCACCTGATGAACCACCTGACAAACAGTCAGCGCCCATCTCTGAATAAATCAGTAATAATAATAGTAAACAATTATACAATTAATAATAATTATAATCCAATCTCACTATCACTGAAGATTATGTCAGTTCGAAGTCTTCCTTCTCGTGTCCTCTCTCCCTTCCTCCCCACTCTCTCTCCCTCACTCTCTCCCACTCTCCCACAGTCCACACATCAAGGCAGCACTCTACACGAGAGAGACCTTTTAGCAGTACAGGAGGTGAGGCAGCCAGAATGAAGCAGCCAGGTGAAGGAGTGTTGGTGGGAAAGTGCCACCCAGTGCCCCTCAGCTGTTGCAGTGCCACCCAGTGCCACTCAGCTGTTGCAGTGCCACTCAGCTGTTGCAGTGCCACCCAGTGCCACTCAGCTGTTGCAGTGCCACTCAGTTCCACTCAGCTGCTTCTGTGCCAATTATTCCTTCATTGTCATTCAAGAGGAAAATAAAATCATGGAATTTATACAGCTGACCTGTTCCATACTTAACACCACTTAGCTGCTGCAGTGCCACTAAGCTGTTGCAGTGCCACCCAGTGCCACTAAGCTGCTGCGGTGACAGCCAGTGCCACTCAGCTGCCGCAGTGCCACTAAGCTGCTGCAGTGCCACCCAGTGCCACTAAGCTGCTGCAGCGCCACCCAGTGCCACTCTGCTGCAATGCTATCCAATACCACTCAGCTGTTGCAGTGCAACTAAGTTGCTGCAGTGCCAACCAGTGCTACTCAGCTGCTGCGGTGCCAACTAGTGCTACTCAGCTACTGCAGTGCCACCCAGTGCCACTCAGCTGCTTCTGTGCCAATTATTCCTTCAGTGTCATTCAAGAGGAAAATAAAATCATGGAATTTATACAGCTGACCTGTTCCATGTTTGCCACTGGGGTCTCCATTACCACTGCTACTACCACCACAGCCACCATTACTACCACCACAGCCACCACTACTACCACCACAGCCACCACTACTACCACCACAGCCACCACTACTACCACCACAGCCACCACTACTACCACCACTATCAACACTACCATTACTACTCCAACAAATACCAAGTGCCACCCACATGCCATTCACTCCTACAACTACCGCCACTACTAAAACAGCTTCTACCACTACCACCACCACTAATACCACTACCAACAATTCTACAACAACCGCTACTGCCACGTCTACCATCAATACCACCACTACCGCCAATACTATAACCAACACTTCCTCCACAACCATCGCTACCACCACTACTACCACTAATAACACCGCTACTACCACTACAACTACTAACACTACTACCACTACTATCACAACCCTCAAAGAGTGTCTGAAAGGACCATTCCTCCTCATAAAAATAAAATAGAATAATAAATGACAGAATAAGATAAACAGTTTTATTGATAATAAGCAAAACTTTCATATAAAATGTAAAACAATCAAACATGAAATGTTCCTAACAAATAATGAAAAATAAAATATATAAATAATTCTCATGAAACTAAGCTAATATATACAGCGAACAGACTGTGTTCCCATGTACCGATTTTAGTGATAAGTAGCTAAGGATTCACTTTGGTATTTTGAACTAGAAGCCGATGTGAGACACGGTAGACACTGCTGCCTTGATGTGTGGACTGTGGGAGAGAGTGAGGGAGAGAGTGAGGAAGAGAGTGAGGGAGAGAGAGTGGGGAGGAAGGGAGAGAGGACACGAGAAGGAAGACTTCGAACTGACATAATCTTCAGTGATAGTGACTTGTGTGAAGTTCCGCCCGAGACAGAGTACAGAGGCAATACTGCCCACAGTGGAGTGCTGGCAGGGTGGTGAAGGCCACAGATGATCAACCACAAAGGTGAAGTGGCACACTGCAGTGTTCCGTAAAAGACGAGGTTGAATCTCGGCTGTATCACCTAGATCCCGCCCCTCGTCCTGTCTCGCTAGTGGCGAGTCATCCAGTTCGAACAAGAGTGAATAAAGATGAAAACATGAAGTTACTAACCAGGACCAGTAGCTGTTGAGGACAAATATTACGTTCAAATACGTAAGTCAGATCAAGTTTGGTTAAATTAGTTAAAAAATAACAACAAACACAATAACAATAAATAAAACTCTAACCCAATACTTACAGACTTGATGGGAGAAGAAAGTCAAGTAACGTCAGTTCGTCAGGAGGGTCCCATGTTATTAACTCCCACTGGGTGGAATAGGGAAAGGGGGGTAGAGGCAACTCTGCGAACCCATTGCAGAACAAGCATTCAACCAGTTATACTACCACCACCACTCATTCATCCTTCCACTATTACCTAAACAACTTTTCCCTTACACCACCATTACTACTACTTCCACTACTACCACCACTTCCACAACTACTATGAGGAAGTAGATGAATGGTATTGGACTGATGAAGCCACTGTGTGGCGAAACGTTTCCTCAATAAAGATACCCAAGTGTTGCATATGTGTCTAATTTATCACCCTTAAATTACATTCACTTGTAAGACGAAGAATGAGGGGAGACATGATCGAGGTGTATAAGTGGAAGATGGGTATTAACAAAGGGGATATAAATAAGGTTTTAAGGATATCCCTCCAACAGAGAACCCGCAATAATGGAGTCAAATTAGATAAGTTTAGATAAATAAATGAGTGAGAGGGGTTGGATTTGAGTGGGACTTGCACATGAGTAAATAGAATTGTCATAGCTTATTGCTTGGGTAGCGTTTATTCTGTTAGTGAGTTGGATTTGTGAAGGACTTGCCTAGTATGGACCAACAGGCCTACTGCAGTGTTCCTCCTTAATTTCTTTATTTTTTTTATTAACACATCGGCCGATTCCCACCAAGGCAGGGTGGCCCGAAAAAGAAAAACTTTCATCATCATTCACTCCATCACTGTCTTGCCAGAGGGGTGCTTTACACTACAGTTATAAAACTGCAACATTAACACCCCTCCTTCAGAGTGCAGACACTGTACTTCCCATCTCCAGGACTCAAGTCCGGCCTGCCAGTTTCCCTGAATCCCTTCATAAATGTTACTTTGCTCACACTCCAACAGCACGTCAAGTATTAAAAACCATTTGTCTTTATTCACTCCTATCAAATACGCTCACACATGCTTGCTGGAAATCCAAGCCCCTCGCACACAAAACCTCTTTTACCCCTTCCCTCCAACCTTTCCTAGTAATATTGGTAGAATTACCGACAATATGTTAAGTAAAAGGACACAAATGCAACTAATGTGACATTTTATTGTGGCAACGTTTCGCTCTCCAGGAGCTTTTTCAAGCCGTTACAAACAATACATGGACACAGAGGGTATATATATATACTCTCCAAGTGAGGTGTAATACTAGTGGTGGTAGAAGTAGTAGTGATATAAGTTGTAGTAGTAGTAGTAATACAATAAGGTGGAACAATCAATTTGCACATGAGTAAAAGGTGATAAAACAATTACATGGGTAGTATAAAAATAGGTTAGACAAATATTTCTGCTGGAGGTTGGAATAGAGAAGGCCTGTAGGAGTGTTCCACATCTACGATGTGCTTGTGTTGAATTAGCAGGAGAGACTATGTGATGGTAGGGTTCACTGTTTTCAGGAGGATTCTTGCTAAGACTTCAGAGATGGTGAAGCTGCCTTTGTTTTGTTTAATTGTGTTAGAAACAGCGATAAGTGCTGATTCAAGGCACTTGCGTCTACGGAAATTAGTTTCTTTGATTACTAGTCGGGCGTCTTTGAATTTCATGAGATGATTGTTGGAATTTCGGTGTTGTACGCAGGCGTTGTTCAGGTTATCGTTCCTACATGCATTAATGTGTTCATTGAGGCGTGTTTCGAGGTTTCTTGCTGTTTCTCCTACATAAATTCTGTCGCAGCCTCCACAGGGTATAGTGTAGACCCCTGCGTTGACTGGTTCAAGATGCTTGGATTTTGTCCTGGTTAGATCCTTTATAGAAGTACTGGAAGCGATGGCGACTCTAGTGTTAGCTTGTGCAAATACTTTAGAAATGTTGGATGCAACCTGGCTGTTGGGAAGAATTATAACTTTGTTTGGAGTGGTGTTGACGCGTGGAGAATATTGAACTTATTGAACTCTGTGTAAATTTCAACTGTTTTTCTTTCAATAACAGGCTCTACAAACAAACATACGGCATGGGAATGGGGTCCCCCATCAGTGCCGTCTTAGCTAATTTGTACATGGAACACCTAGAGGCTGAACACTTCGCCAACATCATCCCCTCAAGCGTCACTTGGTTACGTTACATAGACGACGTCCTCGTAATAACTCCCAAACGTTTTGATGTACGGAATCTTCAGGCAAGGCTCAACGCAGTTGAACCGGCGATCCAGTTTACACTAGAAGAAGAGTCCAATGACAAGCTACCCTTTCTAGACGTCCTCATCCACAAAGTAGATAACAACCTAAGATTTCAAGTTTACCGGAAACCTACTAATAAAAATGATCTCACACACTTCTATTCCAGTCAAGATACTAAGACCAAAAGAGGTATCATCATCGGATTCTTCCTAAGAGCTTACCGAATTTGTAGTCCTGAGTTTCTTGACGAGGAATGTACATACATTCACCAAACTTTCACTGATTTACATTTTCCTTCCTTTTTCATCAAAGATTGCAAGAAAAGAGCTCTTCAGATCATTAATTCTCCACGCGTCAACACCACTCCAAACAAAGTTATAATTCTTCCCAACAGCCAGGTTGCATCCAACATTTCTAAAGTATTTGCACAAGCTAACACTAGAGTCGCCATTGCTTCCAGTATTTCTATTAAGGATCTAACCAGGACTAAATCCAAGCACCACGAACCAGTCAACGCAGGGGTCTACACTATACCCTGTGGAGGCTGCGACAGAATTTATGTAGGAGAAACAGCAAGAAACCTCGAAACACGCCTCAATGAACACATTAATGCATGTAGGAACGATAACCTGAACAACGCCTGCGTACAACACCGAAATTCCAACAATCATCTCATGAAATTCAAAGACGTCCGACTAGTAATTAAAGAAACTAATTTCCGTAGACGCAAGTGCCTTGAATCAGCACTTATCGCTGTTTCTAACACAATTAAACAAAACAAAGGCACCATCACCATCTCTGAAGTCTTAGCAAGAATCCTCCTGAAAACAGTATACCCTACCATCACATAGTCTCTCCTGCTGATTCAACACAAGCACCTCGTAGATGTGGAACACTCCTACAGGCCTTCTCTATTCCAACCTCCAGCAGAAATATTTGTCTAACCTATTTTTATACTACCCATGTAATTGTTTTATCACCTTTTACTCATGTGCAAATTGATTGTTCCACCTTATTGTATTACTACTACTACTACAACTTATATCACTACTACTTCTACCACCACTAGTATTACACCTCACTTGGAGAGTATATATATACCCTCTGTGTCCATGTATCGCTTGTAACGGCTTGAAAAAGCTCCTGGAGAGCGAAACGTTGCCACAATAAAATGTCACATTAGTTGCATTTGTGTCCTTTTACTTAACCTTTCCTAGGCCGATCCCTATCCTGCCTTCCCTCCACTACAGATTTATACACTCTCGAAGTCATTCTGTTTCGTTCCATTCTCTCTACATGTCCGAACCACCTCAACAACCCCTCCTCAGCTCTCTGGATAATAGTTTTGGTAATCCCACACCTCCTCCTAATTTCCAAACTCCGAATTCTCTGCATTATATTCACACCACACATTGACCTCAGACATGACATCTCCACTGCCTCCAGCCTTCTCCTCGTTGCAAAATTCATCATCCATGCTTCACACCCATATAAGAGTGTTGGTATAACTATACTCTCATACATTCCCCTCTTTACTTCTATGGACAAAGTTCTTTGTCTCCACAGACTCCGAAGTGCACCACTCACCCTTTTCCCTTCATCAATTCTATGATTCACCTCATCCTTCATAGACCCATCTGCTGACATGTCCACTCCCAAATATCTGAATACACTCACCTCCTCCATACTCTCTCCCGGAAAACTGATATCCAATCTTTTGTCACCTAATCTTTTTGTTATCCTCATCACCTTACTCTTTCCTATATTCACTTTCAATTTTCTTCTTTTACATACCCTACCAAATTCATCCACCAACCTCTGCAACTTCTCTTCAGAATCTCCCAAAAGCACAGTGTAATCAGCTAAAAAGAACTGTGACAACTCCCACTTTGTATTTGATTCTGTCTTTTAACCCCACACCTCTTGCCAAAACCCTCGCATTCACTTCTCTTACAACCCCATCTATAAATATATTGAACAACCACGGTGACATCACACATCCTTGTCTAAGGCCTACTTTTACTGAAAAATAATCTCCCTCTCTCCTACACACTCTAACATGAGCCTCACTATCCTCATAAAAGCTCTTCACTGCTTTCAGTAACCTACCTCCTATTCCATACACCTGCAACATCTGCCACATTGCCTCCCTATCCACCCTATCATACGCCTTTTCCAAATCCATAAATGCCACAAAAACCTCTTTACCCTTATCCAAATACTGTTCACCTATATGTTTCATTGTAAACACTTGGTCTACACACCCCCTACCTTTCCTAAAGCCCCCTTGTTCATCTGCTATTCTGGTCTCCGTCTTACTCTTAATTCTTTCAATAATAACTCTACCATACACTTTACCTGGTTTGCTCAACAGACTTATTCCCCTATAATTTTTACACTCTCTTTTGTCCCCTTTGCCTTTATACAAAGGAACAATACACGCTCTTTGCCAGTCCCTAGGTGCCTTACCCTCTTCCATACATTTATTAAATAATAGCACAAACCACTCCAAAACTATATCTCCGCCTGCTTTTAACATTTCTACCTTTATCTCATCAATCCCAGCTGTCTTACCCCCTTTCATTCTACCTGCTGCCTCACGACCTTTCCCTACACTCACAACTGGCTCTTCCACACTCCTACATGATGTTATTCATCCTTTTCCTATACACGAAATCACAGCTTCCCTGTCTTCATCAACATTTAACAACTCCTAAAAATATTCTCTCCATCTTCCCGATACCTCTAACTCTCCATTTAATAACTCTCCTCTCCTATTTTTAACTGTCAAATCCATTTGTTCCTAGGCTCTCAACTTATTAATCTCACTCCAAAACTTTTTCTTATTTTCAACGAAATTTGTTGATAACATCTCACCCACTCATTCATTTGCTCTCTTTTTACATTGCTTCACCACTCTCTTAACCTCTCTTTTTCTCTTCATATACTCTTCCCTCCTTGCATCACTTCTACTTTGTAAAAAACTCTCATATGCTAACTTTTTCTCCCTTACTACTCTTTTTAGATCATCATTCCACCAATCGCTCTTCTTTCCTCCCGCACCCACTTTCCTGTAACCAAAAACTTCTGCTGAACACTCTAACACTACATTCTTAAATCTAACCCATACAACTTCGACCCCATTGCCTGCACTCTCACTTGCCCATCTATCCTCCAATAGTTGTTTATATCTTACCCTAACTGCCTCCTCTTTTAGTTTATAAACCTTCACCTCTCTCTTACTTACTGCTTCTATTTTCCTTGTATCCCATCTACCTTTTACTCCCATTTTAGCTACAACTAAAAAGTGATCTGATATATCTGTGGCCCCTCTATAAACATGTATATCCTGAAGTCTACTCAACAGTCTTTTATCTACCTCCTTTCTTATGTTCTTATATACCACCACCACTACTACCACTACTATGAAAGCTACTTCCACCACTACTATCAAAGCTACCTCCACCACTACTATCGCCAATACCACTCCTACCACTACCAGAACTACGACCACTACTTCCAAATCTACTACCACCGCCACCAGAACTACCACCACTACTGCTACCAATACCACTCCTACCACCACCACCACCACTACCAGAACTACCTCCACTACTACCATCACTACTACCACTAATACCACTCCTACTACTACTACCAACACTACTACCACCAATACCACTCATATTACTACTAGCACCACCACCTCTACCAGAAATACCAACACTACTACCACCACTACAACAGCAATCACCACTACCTCATTAACTATTATCCTTACCACCACTACCGCCACTTCTACAACTACCACTACTACCAAAATACACCACTA
>WNWK01024652.1:0-29461 GCA_009830355.1 Cherax destructor
ATTCACCTAACAGTTTTACCTTTTATATCCTCTGTGAAAGCCCAAAGCTCAAGGAACAGAGCAAACTATGCCATCCTATTGCTGAGCTATCTTTAAATTGACAATCATGTGCTTCATTTGAGGTCATATACGACTTAATAGCCCTGGTAAAAATTTAAAAACTATCAGGGTATACGACAAATTTAACCATACAAGAGTTTTAAAAAGTGGGGGAAGGCCCCAGGAGGATAATTTTTCAGAGGATCTCCCCTTCAAAGACCACTTTAAAGTACCCCCCCGCATCTGGGGGGAATATAGGATGGATAATGAAAACCCTTTCAAAAACTGGGGGACCCCCAAGTCCGTGATGTTTTTCCCAATTCGCTTTTTCCCTCTAGGCGGGAATACTGCTGTACACTAACTCCCCCCTTGGGGAGGCAGGCGAAATTGCTGACCGGGAAAAGGAAAAGAACTTTCTACACATATGAATAAAAAAAATTTATTGGAAATATTTGAACCCCCTTTTGATTTTTTTCCTTTGGAACGCGGGGAAAAAGAGAGATACAATAATATACATTTGGGAAAACCTTTTAGAGATTAGTCCCAAAATTTTTGCACGCGAAAATCATTCCCTGGAAAGAAAAAAAAGACTAGGAGGAGATACAACACCCCCATTGAAAAGCAGGGGCAAAAAGAGTACACTGAGAGACAACTCGGGTAAGTGTCCGGTGCCCAAGACTGTTCAACTGCCTACCAGTTTTATAAAAGGGGAGGATTACCTAGACCCATGGCTGTCTTCAAGAAGGAAATTGGACAGGCACGTCAGTTTGCGTGCTGCCAGCAGAAAACCCCTTGGTTGATCAGACCCTGATCCACCACGAGGCCTGGCCCCAAACCGGAGCCGCTGACCCACGAAACCCCCCCCAGGAAACTCTGGGTAAACATGGGCCCCTTCTCCCCCCCCGGGTAGGGTGACCTGAAAAAGAAAATTTTTCATCATCATTCACCATCACTGTATTGCCAGAGGATGCTTACACTACAGTTATAAAACTGAACATTAACCCCCCCTCCTTCAGAGTGCAGACACTGTACTTCCCATCTCCGGGGACCCCCAAGTCCGGCCTCCCGGGTTTTCCCCTGAATCCCTTCATAAATGTTATGAGAATATAAATCTGTTGTAAGTAGATTCACAGAACGTTCTTCAATTATTGTTGTAAACCCGAAAAACATTGTCTTTACAGACTGTGTTAATTAGCAATTTTTACCCTTTGTTTACTAGTCTGAGTAGAGAGTCGAAAATGTTTTTTTTTAACTGTCTTTACCAAACCCGACTGGGGCTGGTGACTGTACCCACGAGCAATGGGGCACGTAATCAGCAACAAAAACAGCAATAATGCAATGAACCAAAATGGGCATCAATAAAGCAATGCAACAAGAAATTCAAAAATCGATAAAACATTAACAAATTCTTTCAGGACAAGCGCCCATTTTATGAACACAGGTACTCTTGAATAGCTGCTACCTGACTAAAAAGAAAGAATAGCGACAGACCCTCTTTTAAGTAGACAAGAATTTTAGGAGAAAAGTATACATAGGATGTCTTATTTTGAGTACTTTTATATTCCCCACCAAAAATTTTTTTTACTTACAATATATATACATAGTGAAAATTTTGTGCAACATTGAGTTATCTCACTAACTACCCCAATTCCCATACTGAACACAGAACCTAGTATGTGTTAATCATCTGAAAGCGTGAAAGGAAATGAAGCTTCAGTAAAAATAGACCCCCTGGAGCCCCTTTTTATTTGAGGGTTGAATTGGTTTTTAGAAATGACCTCTTTTTGGAATAGGACCCTTCACTCATACCAGCAATTATCAAACAATGCTTTAAACTTGATATTCTAAACGATTTTTGGACATGTGATGCCCACCGAATGTAATGACGTACTGAACACTTCCCTTTTGTTTTCAAGGGCCGCCCTCACATTCTTTTTTTTTAAGGGCCGCCCTCACATTCTTTTGTCTTCAAGGGCCGCCCTCACATTCTTTTTTTTTAAGGGGGGTGCCCCACATTCTTGTCTTCAAGGGCTGCCCCCACATTCTTTGTTTTCGGGGCTGCCCTCACATTTTTTGTTTTTTAAGGGCTGCCCTCACATTCATTGTTCCCCGGCCCGCCCCCACATTCTTTTTTTTCAAGGGCTGCCCTACATTCTTTTTCTTCAAAGGGGGGCCCTAACATTCTTTTTTCTTCAAGGGCTCCCCCACATTCTTTGTCTTCAAGGGCTGCCCCCCTTCTTTTTTTTTAAGGGCTGCCCCCCACATTCTTTTTTTTTAACGCCCTCCCTTCTTTGTCTTCAAGGGGGTGCCCTAACATTTTTTTTTGGGCCCCCCTCACATTTTTTTTTTCGGGGTTTTCCCCCAATTTATTCAACTTTATTTCCCGTTGGGGTGTCTTACCCTTTTTAAATTTTCTCCCATGAAATTGGTGGGTAGTTTCTCTCACCATGGAAAGGGATGCAATGGTTCGTCTCTATGTAAGGTGATGCAGTGGTTCTTCTCACTATGTAAGGTGATGCAATGGTTCTTCTCACTGGGAAGGTGATGCAGTGGTTCTTTTCAATATATAAGGTGATGCAGGGGGTTCTTCTCACTATGTAAGGTGATGCAATGGTTCTTTTCATTTTGGGATGCAGTGGTTCTTCTCACTATGTAAGGTGATGCAGTGGCATCTCCATGGGTGATGCAGTGGCACCTCTCACTATGTAAGGTGATGCAGTGGCACCCTCACTATGGGGGATGCAGTGGGACCTCTCACTATGTAGGTGATGCAGTGGCATTCTCACCATGTAAGGGTGATGCAGTGGCACCTCTCACTATGAAGGTGATGCAGTGGCACCTCCCCCACTATGTAAGGTGATGCAGTGGCACCCTCTCACTATGTAAAGGGGATGCAGTGGCATTCCACTTGGGAAGGTGATGGTAACCCCCTCACTATGGGATGCCAATCTCCCCTATGGGGATGCAGTGGCACCTCTCACTATGGGGATGCAGTGGCACCTCTCACTATTTTGGGGATGCAGTGGCACCCCCTCACTATGTGGGATGCAGTGGCATCCCCCCTATGTGGTGATGCAGTGGCCCCCCTCACTATGTAAGGTGATGAAAGGGGACCTCTCACTATGTAAGGTGGGTGCAGTGGCACCTCTCACTATGTAAGGGATGCCCGTGGCACCTCCCCACTATGGAAGGATGCAGTGGCACCCCCCTCACTATGTAGGGGATGCAGTGGTACCCCACTATGTGGTTTTATGCAGTGGCACCTCCCCACTATGGGGATGCAGTGGCACCTCTCACCATGTGGGGGATGCGGGTTGCCCTTGTTAGGTGCCGCAAAGGGGCCTCCCACTATGAAAAGTGATGCGGTGGAACCATCCACCTTTGAGAAGAGCACAATTGTTTCAATTACTAGCTTGTTATAGTGAAGTTTTCCCAAAAGGATCTGTAGCAATCGGTATGTTCTATTAAAGGGGTTACTTCCTGTTTAAAAAAACCAATTTCCCGCAGTGGTACCCCAAATTAAATCGCCATTTAGAGGGTAACACTAGCACCAGGATGACGTGACATATTTAAGGGGCCATCCTGGATACGGGAACCCATAAGAGATCAATAAGACACCATAAACCAGGGAAACGAGGTTTTTAAAAAAAAAATGGTTTTTGACAGCAAGAAAATCATTACATCTCATCCCACAAGAAACCCAACAATTAATGATACGTTTATTTTCAAAATACCGAAAAACAAGTCCTCAAGTATAAAAACTGAGAAGGAATTTTAATAATTTTTTTAAAAATTTTTTATCTGTGTTTTTTTTGGGTCATTGTTGAAGGAGCTAGGAATGGGAGCATCTGTCCATATATGGAAAGTGGGGTTGAATTTACGTTTTTTTTACTGAGTGAATTCTTAGTGGGGTTTTAGTGAGCATTTTGTCTGATTTTGCAGTTGGGGTTTGGGAAAGATATGTGAATGTGGGGTAAATTCGTTGGTGATGAGACAGTGGGAATGTTTGTTGGGGAATACTGTTAAGGGGGGAGGGAATAAGGGGTTTGAAGAGGGAAAAGGGGATGAAGGAGGGACAAAGGGGTGTAACGCGTAAAATAGTTACTATTTTTCATTTCTTGTTAGCTGTTTCACGATGCTCCATCCGGGTTAGTTGAGTTAACTAATTTAATTTTCTGAATTACAGTAAAGCTGTGAAATTTTGTCACCACACACTTGTCTTTTGTTTTTTTTTTTGGTACCCCAGACACCTTTCTAGGGCACTATAATTCTAATTTTAAGATAAAATTTTAAGCAGCCTCCAGATTTAGTTGCAGTCGAATGCCCTTTTCCCTTTCCCCTTTTCCCTTTTTTTTATATATTATGTTTAATTGGGTTATGCTATAGATTTTCATCTTTTATGACATATTTGTTTCATTTTTTATACTATATATTTTCATTGTTTTCAATATCTGTAAACCCAAAAGTTTTGTTTATACTTAAACATTTGGGTCTGAAAATACTATTATCTCTGTCTTTTTATTTTTTCCCATTTTTTAGTTTTGCCTTTATCACTTCGAGTTATGATTCTCTTTATTTATCAAATGCCATTGTAGTTGACTCAGAGGACAGTTTAAGGCATCTTAGCAACCATTTATTAGTTATTTACCCGTCAAGTCTTTCTTTTCCCAAATAAACTGAAATATACTTTTTTAATGGTGACTCCCAAAATTCTTGCAGCCGGGGCCCAAAAAGTTTCCCCTCCCTTGAGTCGGGGAGCCCCATCTCTGAAACGGAGAATGACAAGTATTAAAAAAATTTGCCCCAAAGGAGAGTATATTTTTACTTTTATTCCCTTTTCTTTAAATGCTTAGTAACACTCACTTGGTTTGGGTGGAAATTTCCCGCACATGACGAGGTCTATTAGTAACTCCACTCAAATCTCACCACTATCAATCGTTTTCTTGGGGATAGCTGGACTTACCTAGGTATTGTAACTGACCCAATTTCTCCTAGTTTGTATAGGAAGGTGACCCCAAAAGTTGTCTTGAGTAAGTTTCTAGAGATGCGTAGGGTTTTGTCTTCACTTGTTGATAG
The DNA here is from genome assembly GCA_009830355.1 of Cherax destructor. Classification (NCBI taxonomy): domain Eukaryota; kingdom Metazoa; phylum Arthropoda; class Malacostraca; order Decapoda; family Parastacidae; genus Cherax; species Cherax destructor. The sequence goes on from WNWK01024652.1 coordinate 5,116, forward strand.
GGGGTCACTTTTGGGGGTACGTCAGGGTAGGGTGATATCTTGTCCCATTGTTCAAATTTTGTGGAATGAGGTTCAAGCAGCCGTATCAGACCCTCCAAGAGTATTTGATAAGGCTGGTTCCTTCTTATGGAAATAAAAGTTTGGAAAAATTTAATACGAAAAATATGATAAACAATTATTATTATAATTCGAATCATTTAAGAATATCAAAGATTTAAACATGAAATTAATCCTTCTTTTTTAAAAAAAAATTAAAAAAAAAAAATATAAATAATTATTGATTCGAATCTAATATGTACACGATATTGTGGTGTAGAAAGGGCAGTGCCGATGTTCCGGGCACCAGCCTGAATTGTGGGTTTAAGCGCCGAGTAAGTTGCTGATGATGGAAAAGGGGGGGGGGGAATCACTGGGATTTGGGGACTGTAGAAAAGAATTTCAGTGTCTCAAACACGACTATAGATTTTGCGAAGAAAGGTTGATTGATCCTCTGACAACCACAACACTTTGAACCCCTTAAGACGTCAGTAAAGAAACCCCCAAAGGGGTTTGGTTGGTTATAACTGGGAAATTTCGTTGAATGGTTTTAGCCCCCCTTGTTGTTGACTACTTAAGGAGATGTCAAGGTGACATTTTTGATCTTGGAAAGACAAAGGCTGCCTTTATTTTTCCCCCCGCATGAGCTGGATGACCTGACCCTTAAAATAAACAAAATGAAGAAACCATACAGTTACAACTAATGGGATAAATCATTTCCACACTATAGGCATATGCCCTTTAAAAAAATGGTGGGGGATTAAATGAGGACAAACACTAAATAAATTTAAAACTGGGACAGGAATAATTTGGGATTTAAAAAACCCTTTTTAAGAGAAAGTTTGTTAAAACCAACCAAAACCCAAAACATAATTTAGACAGGAGGGGAACAAATACTTACATATTTTTGATGGGGTAAGTAAATGACTAACCATAGGTCAAAAAGGTACACTTTCACCCCCAACAAGGAAGGGGAAGGGAGGAGGGTAGGGGGAAAATATGTAATCACCCTAACTGAACAAGCAGACTGCCCAGCAAATGACCATCACCTTACATTCATAATTGACTACTCCTATCTAATAAACTTTCCCCTCACATGGAATTATCCACAACAGGAAGAACACTGATACACAATAACACTGAATGATTAGTTCTACCATAAATTTTCCCCGGTTTATAAAAAGGGGAAAAGCCTAACTTTCCTAGTTTCCTGAAATTGTTAAATGAACAAGAGTCAAGAATACTCTGGTCATTTACTGCCCTTTGTTTTTTGCTCAAAAAGGAGGAAAACGCCCCGTGACACACATCAGGGTCGTTCATTGAAGAAATTTCCCCCCGCCCTGTACCTTGTCTTCCCTACAAAGAATGCTGAACTCAGCATTGCAACAGTGTTCAATACAAGATGGAAAGCTATAGACTGAAATTTTTAAAAGCCCCCACCCGTACATAAAGGGGGCATAGGTTTTTCCTTAATTTTCCTGCAAAGGGAAATAATAATTACTTGAGTTTAACCTCACTTGTAGTTGCAAAAAAAACTGATATCTAGCAAGGAGGGGAAAAAGCATGCCGGGGGCACTGGTATGAACATGTTTCACTTATTCTGTTTATGTAAATCTTAAGTCTACCCAAAGACTGTTGGGAGACTTGGGATGTACATGTTTATAGGGGGGCCACAGATATATCAGATCATTTTTTAAAGTTGTACCCACAGAGAGAAAAGGCAGATGGGAACAAGGAGAAGGGAAAACAGAAGAAGAGAGAAGTGAAGATTTATAAATTAAAGGAGAAGATATAAACAACTGTTGGAGGACAGATGGGTTGGTGAGAGATAATCAGGGGGGGAGAAGAGGTATGGGGGGAAAAGTTTAATTAAGAATATAGTGCTAGTGTGTTCAGCAGGTTGTGGTTATAGAAAAGTGGGGGGGGGGGAAGAAGAGCGATTGGTGGAATGATAAATGTAAAGAGAATAGTAAGAGAGAAAAGTTAGCATATGAGGGTTTTTTTCCAAAGAAGGATCAAGGGGAGGAGAAGGAAAAAAAAAAAAAGGGTTTAAAAGGGGAAAAATTTTTTAAAAGGTGAGATGTTATCTAAAAATTTTGAAAAAAATAAAAAAAAAGTTTTAGTGAGATTAACAAGCTGAGAAAACCTAGCAAAGAATGGATTTAAAAATTTTAAAAAAGGGAAAAGGAGAGTTATTAAATAGGGTTAGAGGAATCGGGAAGATGGAGGGAATATTTTGAGGAATTTTTAAAATGATGAAGATAGGGAAGCGGGTTTCGTGTATATAGAAAAGGGGGAATAACATCTTAGGGGGGAGGGGAACCAAGGGGGTGGGGGAATTGGGGGCAGTGATAGAATAAAAGGGGAAAGTTTTTTAGGGGAAAAAATAGAAATTTAAAAGGGGGGGTATATTTTAGAGTGGTTAGTTTTTATTTAATAAATGAAAGGGAAAAGGGAAGGTACCTAGGGATTGGCAGAGAGAATGCAAACCTTTGTAAAAAAGGGGGCAAAAGAGAGTGTAAAATTATGGGGGGAAAAAATATGTTGAGTATATCTGGAAAAAATTTTGATAGAGTTATTATTGAAAGAATTAAGAAAAAAGGGGGAGCAAATGCGGATGAAAAAGGATTTTTGGAAGGGTAGGGGGTTTTTGGGCCAAGTGTTTCAAAGGAAAAAATATAGGTGAACAATATTTGATAAGAGTAAAGAGGTGTTTGTGGCATTTCGGGGTTTTGGAAAAAAGGAAAATGATAGGGGGGAAAAAGGGGGTTGGGGATGTTGCAATGTTTTTAAAAAGGGGGTGGTTATTGAAAGCGGTGGAAAAATTTTTTGAGGATAGTGAGGCACAAAAAGGAGGGGTATGTAGGGAGGGAGTTTTTTCCCCCGTAAAAGTGGGCCCCTTTGACAGGGGGTGAGTGATGTCACCGTGATTGTTTAATATATTTAAATGGAGTTTTTAAAAGGTAAAGGGGCTGTTGGCCCAAAAGGTGTTGGGAAAAGATAAAAAAATCTAACACAAAGTGGGGGTTGTCACAGTTTCTCTTTTTCTGATGACACTGTGCTTTTGGAGGATTCTGAAGAGAAGTTGGGGAGGTTGGTGGATGAGTTTTGGGGGGTTTAAAAAAAAAAAATTAAAGGGGGAATTAGGAAAGAGTAAAGTGATGAGGATAACAAAAAAAAATTTGATAAGGGGGAAAAATTGGGGGCGATTGGAGGGAGAGTATGGAGGAGGTGAATTTTTCATATATTTGGGGGGGGGATGGGGTTAAAAAGGATGAGGTGAATCATAGAATTAACGAGTGGAAAAAAAGGGGAGTGGTGCACTGAGGGTTTTTGGGAGACAGGAATTTTTTCCATAAAAACAAAGAGGGGAATGAAAGGGGTATATTTTTATACCAACCCCCTTTTTGGGTGTGAGACATGGGTTGTGAATGTTGCAAAAAGGAAGGCTGGAGGCGGGGGGATGTCGTGTCGAGCAATGTGTAGTGTGAATATAATGCAGAGAATCCGTATTTTGGGGAAATTTTGGGGGAAGTGGGGGGTTCCCAAAAAAATTTTTCCAGAGAGGGGGGGGGGGTTATTGAGATGATTTGGGCATATGGGAAAGGGGGTTAAAATAGAAGTTTTGGGGAAAATAAAAGGGGGGAAGGGGGGGGAGGGGTCGGCCTAGAAAAGGTTGGGGGGGGGGAAGGAGGGTTTGTGTGCGGGGGCTAGGATTTTCCCGCAAGCGTGCGTGAGCGAGTTAGATGGGGGGGAAAGGGAAAAAAGTTTTTGGGCTTGAGGGGTTTTTGGGGTGTAGGAAAGGAAATTTATGAAGGGTTTTGAAACGGGAGGCCGGACTTGATTCCGGAGATAAGCAGTGGTGGCACTCGGGGGGGGGTTAAAGTTTCAGTTTTGTACCCGTGGGGAAGCACGCCTCTGGCAAGACAGTGATGGAGGAATGATGAGGGGGTTTTTCTTTTTTCGGGGAAACCCCCCTTTTGGGGGGGAAAAGGACGATGTTTTTAAAAAAAAAAAAAAAGAACCCCCTAGCCCCTTCTGGGGGGGTTAAACCCCCAGGGGGGTTAAAAGGGGGGTAAAAAGGGGTGAGAGATACCCCCTTTTACTGTAAAATTTTCTCCCCACTAGGGGGGGGAAAATTTTTGCCGTAGGTGAACTATTCTTTCCTTAACATTATTTTGATTTTCCACCACCACCACTGCTGATTGCTTTTTTTAAAATTTTAGTCTGGGGGGTTTTAAATTTTAATGACACTAGTTTTTAATTTTCCGCTTATTCATTTTACCCCTTTTTCTCAAAACTTCAACTGTCCTGATGGTTCCATTTGCTTTCCAGGATGTATGGTAACTATTTTTCCAAGAGGTCATTGAGACCTTGGATCATCATTGTCAATAATCAGTCACCAGATTTTAAAGGGGACATATGTTTTTCAGGAACACCAGCCCATAGACGTGTTCCCCCAGGGGGGGAGATATTTTCCTTAAAAATTTTTTCTCCCAACGTTCAATCACGTTATTAAGATGTTTGAAAACCCGAGTTGCTCAGGTTCGAAAAAAGGGGGACCCCCACGATTACTTTATCATTGGGGGGAGTTACGGGTTTCCCCCCCCTTCTCCGGAGTAAATGAGATGGTTTTCCTTCCAAATTATCTAGATAAACGGTAACATAAGTTAGAGGCCCGGTTTTTATTTTTATTTTTTTAAGTTAGATTTCAAAATTCTTCTAAGTCGATTCGTTGATGATGAAGAGTCTTTAAAAAACCCCGTTTTATGATGGTATTTTTTTTCATAAAATCCGCATTGTCATGGACCCTTTTAGAAATATGTCTCCAATGATAACTGCATTGATTCAGCATCTGTTGTACCTTTTGTTGATCAAAGATTTTTTTCTTACATAATTGGGGAAACCCTGCAACAAAGGTTGTTACATTGTCTGAAATTTTTAAAATTGGGACATCCCCTGGGCTACAAACCTTCTGAATTGTTTGATAAAAGTTTAAAAAAACATTTCAGTGGCTACTTTGATGTACTGCCTAGTCAGAGCACAGGTGAGCAAACAGGGAAAACCTTGGGTGGGAACTTTGTCAACTGTTTTGTTAAAATTATTGGTCAGTGAAATATACATGTCACCTCAAATGGAGTGACATGACATACCACCCGGGGGATATGGAGGTGGACCTGGATACTGATTTTCGATGTGACGACAAATAATGAGTCCTTTTTTTGTTTTTTTTACATTTTTGATTGAGGACCCCGTAAAGGGTTTGAGGGACAAAGTTTAGTTTCCCACAATGTAACACGTTACTGTGGGATTTTTAAAATCAGATTTTTAGCCCAAAGAGTTTTTGAGGATCAATTTTGGGGTGTATTTTTTTTTCCCCGTGAAGAATTATAAATTTTTTCCCCAAACTTATAAATTTTTTTTGGGGTCGAGATAAAGTTTTACAGAATTAATCATATTAGGTTTCTTTGGGGGTTTATTGCGTTTTTTTAAACTTGACCTGTAAAAAAACATTTTCTGTTTTTTTTTACCCAATTTTTTGATAGATTCAGGAAATTCTTTTAAGGGGGTTTTCCCTTTTAAAGTTTTAAAAAAAAAACTGTAATTAAAAGTTTCCCCGAGATGAGGTATTTTTCAATCAAAACCCCGGAGGTTCAATTTTTAAAAAAAATATTTCCTTTTTTTCAAAAGACTGTTTCTTCAAGGGTGTGGGGCTTTTTTTGGGAAAAAATTGGTTTTTTAGAGAGCCAAAAGGGGCCGGGGGAGCCATAATATATTATCCAAAAAGTTCTTTTAGTAGGACACCACGTGACAACATGTCAGCTGGGTTCTCTTGTAGAGACGTGGGGGAAAAACATAGTTTTTTGTCTCTCTTATTTACCTACTTTATTCTGCCCTAGACCAACTTACTCATTATTTTTTAAACCCCTGGGGGAAATGCTTTTCATCCTATCACAGTTTTTTTTAAAAAAGGGATGATCCAAAATTTTTTTGGGGGGAAACTAATTTTATACATAGAGTGCCGCATTCCCCCAAATTTGGTACTGTTCTTTACCTTCAGGGGGCAACCCCTTTTTTGTATTTAGGGGGTTCCGCAGCATTACCCCATTAAGCTTTCAGCGCCATTTGGTTGACGCTCCGAACCTGTAATGTGCTTTTTCCTCTTTTTCCCATTTGGGCCGGGGAAAATTTTAAAATTTTTGGAATTGTTTAAATCCTTGGGTATTTCATCCCAGCTTGACTGTCCAAATTGGGGAAAAAAAAAAAAATTATGGGTAAATTTTTACCAAGTCTACTTTTCCGGGGCATTAACTGAAAAAAATAGCTTCAGTGATGACTAAACTTTCTTGCAGCCGCTTTCAAGAAGTCTCCTTCATTAGTCTGGTAGCCCCATTTCCCGCGGTAGAATGACGAGCATTAATTAAAATTTTCTAACAAAAAGGAAAGTATATTTCAGATTTCATTCCCCTTTTCTGAAACTTCTTATGAAGGAGAAATAAATTGAGCGTTACTGTGTTAATCATATCTTGGAATAAAAAAAATGATTACCTGAGAAAGTAAGAACATCTCGAAAAGGCTTGGAATGGGGTTTTTCATTTAAGACTATTTAGAAGCAAAAAAAAAGGTAATGAGGAACATAAACATGCTTATAAGACCCGGGAACCTTATGAGACAGAGAGAAAAAGAGCAGCACGTCTGTCTCATTTGGGTTTTGGGGTGAAATCCCCAAAACATGACAAAGGTCTATTAAAAATTTCCAGTCAAATCTCACTCCTTTTCATCAGATGCAGGTAACATAACTAGGGGGGGTATAGCTGGACTTACCTGGGTATTGTAACTGATTTTTTTTCCCCCATAGTTTGTGGTGGGAAGTGTGACCCCGGCATCGTTGTCTGAGAACCCAGAGATGCGTAGTTATGTCCTCCCTCGTTGATGGGGAGTCACTTGGTCAAAACCACAAGATAGGGGGGATATCTTGTCCCTTTGTTTATAGTTTCGTGGAATTATCCTCAACAGGAAGAACATGGATACACAAATAAAAATTGTGGATAAGTTATACCCTAAATTTTCCCGGGGGTTTTTAAAAAGGGAAACCCAGTAAAATTTTTTCCCAGTTCCTAAGATTGTGGGATTGAACAAGAGTTAAAAACCCCAAATTGGTCTCTACTGTCCTTTTTTTTTTGTTTGATGAGGAGGTAATGCTCTCGACAGACGTCCTAGTTCGTTTTTGAAGCAATCTGCCCGCGCCCTCTCCCCCTTGTCGTCCCCAAAAAGGATAGGGCTGGGAAAATTTAGTTTGATTTCTCCCCCCTTTGGGAAACATTGCAACAGTATTCAATATAAGATGGTGATTTTTTGTTATCTAGCCATAGACTACAATTCAAAATTAGTCCCTACTTGTGGGAAAAATGATCACGGGTTTTTCCCCTTAATTTTCCTCGGGGAAAGACTAATTTCCCCACTTGTAAGTTGCAAGGAGAGGATAGGGGTTCCCGGTGATGCTGGAACGAAGATAGGTGTTAAATTTTTATCTGTTTATGATGAAGTAAGACTGCATTAGCTCCTTCGGGGAGGGTTAAGTTTTTCGGGGGCCCGAAGAGAGCTTGAAAATACCCCCTTTTTTACTGGAGAATTTTCTCCACAATTATTAATGAGAAATTATTTTCTCCATCTTTTAATTGATGTTTTTGTATCAGATTTTGATATAACCTTAGTTAATAAAAGTATTTATTTTTGTTTGGGCTGAAAAAGTTCCCAAACAGCCTTAATGATCCTCGTGTAGTTGAAGGTTTTAAAAACCCATTCCCAACTTTACCCTTTTTCCAAATCACAGGATATTTACCCTGAGGGGGTATTTCAGCATAAAGGGATGAGAGTCCTTTTAAATTTTTAGTTTGGGGGTAAAGAGTTCTTTTCTGGGGGTTGAACATATTACTGTGCAGCCTTTAAAAAGTCCTCCGGGAACCCATAGGGTTTTAAAACCCCCCTTAACAGACCTATTTTTCATCACAGGGTATATACACCGGGGAAGGTATTCCCCAACGCCATATGCTGAAAATTTACTTTAATACAAACTGTATAGATAAAAGAATGTTTTCGGTTTTTAAAAGGTTGTTAAAGTCGATAGACTTTTAAAACCCATTACCCGCCCAACCAAATTTTTAAAATGCAGAATCTTCTTGGGGGTTTGCTCATTGGTTTGCAGTACCAAACAGCGGTCTTGTCCCAAACCCCCGCTGTGTTCTCAACCCCCTATTTCGCCCACACTCATTGTTTCCCCTGATATATCAATGGACATGAATGTTGCCTATTTAATTGTTATCAAAATCTCTAAAGAGCAGGGTTGGGACAAGTAAGAAACAAAATTACTTTCTGAACTTGTAAATTTTTTTTGAAAACTTTCAAAAAAACCATTTCTGAGACAAGAATCTGCCACCCATACGCTCTTATATAATGGAAGAAATCGGGAGTGCTCGCTCGAAACTGCATTTATAAATCTTTTCTTAAAAAGGGTTGAATTTATTATATACGCATTTTATTATTACTACGTATGATCATTTGTATCACTTTTTTTTGAACCCTGATTGCAGCTTCAGACTACTTATTTTTTCAACACAATAGATGTTTTTAACCTCATCTTACTTGATGTTTGGTTGGAACAAGATGTTTATTGTGTGGGAACACATCCCCCCGATGCAAATCACGATATTTGACTAACATCCAATGCATATTAAGAATTGGTGTAAAAAACAATTTTATCTCGCCGGGGTAGTGGATTAGAATTAATGAACCTTATATGGGAGTTGACTGTCCTTACTTCTGAGTAACATGTCACATAGTTTCACTTGGAAAGGGAATGAGGGTTTTTAGTGGCATATTGTGTGATATTAATTTAAATTTATGTAAATTTTAAAGGAATCTGAAGGTATTACGTTAGTTAGGGCCCTTGGTTCAAGGTTTATATAAACGAATTTCTCGGGGGGAAAAAATAGTGACATAAGCAAATTTGCTGATGATCCAAAATAGGCAGTCCAATTCATTATAATGAGGACATTAGAGCAATCCCAAAGATTTGAATAGACTGATGCAGTGGTCGGAGAAGTGGAGACAAATAAGACAAAGGCAAAGTTCTAAATGTTGTAGAGGAAAATAACGTGCCACATACAAACAAAAAGGACAATATTTGATTGAAAAAGGGATTTGGGGAGTTCGGGTTAGCAGTAACCCGGGGAAACCAAGACAACAGTGCATAAATGTTCGAAAAAAGCAACAGAATCCTTGGGCTTCATATAAAAAAATATAAAAATAATAGCCCCCCGGTTGTTCTTCAACCCCTATATATTTTTGGGTTTTGGGGCCCCTTTAAAATTATGCTGCAAAGTTCGGGTCACCTTATTACAGAATGGATATAAATACACGGGAAAAAACATAAAAGGTTTTAAAGAAAAAAGTTGTTTCCCATGTATCAGAAATTTTCCCCTATGAGGATAAACTGGGGGGCCCGAATCTGCATTTTTGGGAAAAACATAAATTGGGGGGTATGATTGAGGTGTAAAAATAGAAAAAAAGGGGGATGTAAATAGGTTTTAAAAAATATCTAGCCTAGACAGGACTCGTAGAATGGCTTTAATTTGGGAAAAAAATTTAGATTCAGGAAGGATATAGGAAAGCACTTTTTTGGTAATAGAGTTGTGGATGAGTGGAACAAACGGGAAAATCCTTCCCATAGAACCTAAGAGGTATTTTTTAAAAAAACGTTAGATTACATGAGTGGGTGAGGGTGGGTTTAGTTGGACCTGACTAGCTTTTTTCTACTAGTTCAGATGCCATGCCCTTTTTAAGTGAATGTGACCTGACCTGACTAGGGGGGGGAAAATTTGGACTTCCCCTGTTTTGGGCCAGTACCTGCTGAGTTTTCCCCTTTTTTCTTATGCCCCCCTGAAACAGGAAAATTTTTCCCCAACGGGTCTTAGTCAAGGACCACACCCCTCGGTATCTAAACCGAGGCCTTCCGCGGGGCTTACGATAAACCCCCTTTTTACAAAATTATGGATGTAATTAAAACCCCATTTTTTTTCTGAATTCACGGAATAAAAATTTTTTGAAGATGCTATTTGAAAATGAACACTGAGAAATAGTGCCCGGGGTCTCGTCGGGGGTTTTCCCGTGTATTTTCTTAAATATTTATAGATATACAAAATAACCTGCACACGGGGAGATGGAGTTTTCCACGATTTTTGGGGCCAACTTGAACCATCTACAAAGTCACTTTTAAAAAAAAAGGGGAGAAGGGGGAAGTGTATTTTGGGCCCATTTTGACAAGAATGGTCCAAGTTGACCGAAACGTCGTGGTAAGCCCTCTCTCCTATGTGGAGGTTATTTGTATGTTGCCCCCAGTCACGGTAATGTGCCTTTCGTTCTTTATGGACCCGCAGGAAAGGGCCCCCTTATTGCTTCCAGCCGCCGCAAGAATCAGTTTTTTTTTACATGACTGTCTTGTTGAAAAAAATTTTTTCCCTTTCCCTTCTTAAATTTTCCCAAAACCCCAAACCCGACTGGGCACCCCTTTTCCCCTGGCCCCCGTTTCCTACTTCAACAGTTCATTCTCTCTACTAAGTCCCAGGTGAAGATGCCCTTTTTACTTTCCCTCAGCGTCAACATGCTCTATTTGCTTTTCTTCACAAAATCTCTGTAACCTTTTAACCAACCCTCGCTTTTTTCCCTGCTTCTTAACCAAACCCTTCTTCTAAACTACGGGGAAAAAAATTCAAGGTCTTTTCTCAGACATCACTTGGGAAATTTTCCCACTGACTGTGTTACTAACCTGTCTTCTGTCACACTCGCAACATGAGCTTGAACCCCTTGGGTTTTTGGGTTTTCCTTTTCCAAATTTCTCCTGGGGCTGACATTGACCCGATTACCCTTTTTGATTCATCGTTAGACCGCCCCGAACTTCCTGATCCGTCAACTTTTTGTGGCTCTCTTATTCCCCGTTCCGATAGTTTGTTGTCTGAAAATTTCCACCTTTTCCCCGCCCCTACCAACTTGCCCTTTTTTCTCTTTAAAACTAACACTGACATTGTCATCCTTTCTTCTGACAAAGGTAATTCGATAGTTATTCTTTATCGCGAGGATTACATATGTAAAGCCGATGTCTTGCTCTTGGGCTCATGTATTTACACTCCTCTCCTTTTCCCCAAACCCCCTTTATCGCATCAAGAGAACTTTCCCAAAAAGAAACGAAGGCCCCCTTTGACCTTTTGTCCTCCTGTCTGACATTGTTCAAAGTTTTCATGTCATTAGTCCGTCTCTGCATTATTTTTTTTGGCATTCTCAAAAAAAATAAACCTGGGTTTTTCCTCTACGTCCCATCATATTTCTAGAGATTCTTTTCTTATTCTCTTGCTTCTTTTGGGTGGCCGAAACCCCCCCCTCCCCTTTTTTGGTACTTTTTTTCATGCCCAACTTCGTCACCCCCAAAAACTTTATCGAACGTGTTTTGCCCTCTCCCGACCTTTTAATATGTTTAGGCTTAAGTTGAGTCCCTTTCCCCCAGTGTCCCTCTTGATGATGTTAATTTTCTCAGAGAGAAGGGGCCCCCGGGAAAATTTATTTCATCTCCCCATACCCACTGATATCTTTTTTTGGGTATTATTCCCCCTTGTTACTCAGATACCTTTTCCTTCTAATGTAAATATTATTTTAAGCCTTCGGTGTCGCTATGGGCTTCCTCTACCCCCCTGTTCTTGCTAACCTTTATATGGAATATTTCGAAACTATTCTTTTTTCCCGGGATTAGTGTGCGCCCATTTTCTGGGTCCCTTGTAGATGACATTTTGTGCTTTTTTGGGTTCATGACCAGTCTCTTCCAACCATTTTTTATGCTTTAATAATCTTGCTGTTTCTATTAAGTTTAAGGCTGAATGGGAAACTAATTTTGCTTATTTTTTTTTTATGTTCATGTCCACCGCTCAGATATAGGTTTTCTTTTCCCTGTACCGCAAACCTATGCACAAAGGGGATGTACATTCACTGTTTTTCTTATCATGCTTTCTGTCAAGAAAGGTGTTTTATTTATCTTTTCCCGTGTTTCCGGGATTTGTGATCCTCAGTTCCTTAAATCGGAAATTTCATTCTTCGTAATTCATTCTGTTGGGTTCCCACCCTTTCCCTTTTTTCATAAACTCTGCCTTCTCAGGGGTAAACGGACGTTCTTCTCTACAAAACCCCTCTAATTCCCAGGGAAACTCCTGTTCCCCTGCCTTCCTATATTTCCAGTCTTTCTAATTTTTAAAAAACTCTCCCCTTCCAGACATCAAATTCACTTTTCACCAGACTTGCCGACACCAATAATGATCTATTTTTTGTCATGTCAGAGATCAATATCCTATTGACTGGTCTTTTGCTAAAACTGTCTACACTACTTCTAACCTCAGAGTCGCCGTCTGGTTGAATCCCCCCTTATACACAATTTTCCCTTGTATGAATCTTAGTCGTGGTTTTGGTTCTGAGATCCCTTTTCCTTTCCAATTACATTGTTAAATGCCCAAAAACTTCAGAACACCTGTGATTTAACCAAATTTTTTTCTCCCCCTTCCCCCTTTTTTTTTTTCCTATTTCTTCTTTTTTTTGTTTTTGTTTTCTTCTGTCTTGTGTGTTTGGTCCTTCTTTTCCCCCCTTATTTATTCCTTGCCTCCTGCAGTGCTACTCTTCCTTGGCCTTATTGACCCCCCTACTACTACTACAAACACTACTACTACTACTACAAATACTACTACTACTACCTCTCATTTCTTTCCTATTTCCCTCCTTGCCCTTTGTCCATGTCGGGCTGGCCTATATATACTGTCCCTTCTCTCCCTTTTTGTTAGTGTGATTTTGGGTAAAGTGTCCAAGTCGGACCGAAACATTATCGAATCCCCTTTTCCCTACATGCAGGTTAATTATTTGTGTTTTGGGGTTCAGTTGGGGTATTGGGGACACAGAATTTGCCTTTCATGAATCCGTGCTGGTAGTCGTTTATAATTTTGTTCCGTTCCATGTGCTCCACCATTCTAATCCTGAAAATTTTCTATGATTTTGGGCACACTATACACGTCAGTGAAAATTCTATAGTGTAGTCCCTCGCTTATGTCCCCTTTTCCCCAAAAATGGAAACTCTTTCCCTTTTCCTTCCCATACCTCAGGAAGTTGCCCAGTTTCAAGGGATGTTTGAAGATTTTGATTATTGGCACAACAGGGGACCCACGGGGAGATGTTGACCGGTTCCATCGCTTTTGAGGATCGGTCACTGTACCAGCTAGTTGGGGTTTTAAGGGCCGGGGCTAGCCCGGCCCCGCCTTCACTGGCCGCTCCCGGGTCATTTCCCTGCGCCATGAGCTTTATCATACCCCTTTTTAAAACTATGAATGGATCTTTTCTCCACTACATCGCTTCCCAAACTATTCCACCCTTTTACCACTCCCGGGCTGAAGAAATACTTTAACATCCCTGTGATTCATCTGAGTCTTCAACTTTTTATATGTGTCCCCCTTTTTGCTGTGTCCCTTTTGGAAATTCTGTCTCTGTCCACCTTGTCAATTCCTCTCATATTTTATATGTGTTATTATGTCCCCCATCTCTCCTGTCCTCCAGTGTCGTCAGGTCGACTTCCTTTAAAACCCCCCCCCGTAGGACATACCCCCAGCCCGGGACTAGTCTTTCCCTTTTCTTGCTTGACTATTTTGTGTGTGTGTGTGTGTGTGTGTGTGTGTGTGTGTGGTGGTTGTGTGTGTGTGGTTTTTTTTGGGGTACAAATTTTTTTAGGGGGCGAGACATAAAATTTCCCGGCCCCGCCTTTTTTCTCTGATTGTTACTAGGTCCCCCTCATGTTTATGAGTTTTTCATACCCCCGTCTTTAAAAATTTTATGTTTTGCCCCCACTACATCACTTGCCAAACCATTCCACTTACTGACAACTCTATGATAAAAAAATGCTTTCCCCCCATCTTTTGGGGGCATTTAGTCTTTTTCCCAAGGGGCCCCTTGTTTTTGTTCCCCCCCTTTTTTAAACCCGGGGCCCCAAACCCTTTTTATTCCTCCGGGTTTTAAACTTACAAAAAACCCCCCCCCTTTTAAAAGTAAAAAACCTTTCCCCTTTAATTTTTTGGGGGCCCCCGTTAAAGGGTTTTAAAAATTTTTTTTGAAGGGGAAAAACCCCACCCCTTTTTTGGGGGAAGGGGGGGGGGGGGGGGAATTTTTAGGGGGACAAAAAAAAAAAAGGCTTTTAAAAAAAAATCCCCAAAACTTTTTAAAAAAAGGGCAAAAAAAAACCAAAAGGGGGCCCCAAACCAAAGTTTAAAGCCAGAGACACAGCCCCCCCCGGAGCCCCACTAGACTGTTATTCCTCAACACCTGGCCCCTTTAACTTTTGTGCCCCCCCCAAAGGGAAAATTTAAAAAAAAAATCAAGTCCTTCAAAAGGTTCCTGACCCATCCTGATAAGACTAGGGAGAAAGCCCGGTACTACATACTAATAGCATCAGGGAAAATGACAGTGTCTTTGCCCCCCACACACACACACACACACTTTCACACACACACACTCACACACATACATACAACAGGCCTAGTGTCAAATGACATTTTTTAGGACAAAATGGTAACTAACACACACACACACAGACCCAGTAGCGGACAGCGAAGAGGGGGGACCAGGAGCTGAGTCTCGACCACTGCAACCACAATTAGGTGAGTAAAAAAGGGCCACAGTATTGGAGACGAGGGTTAAAGGGGTTTTTTTTACAAATGCGGATATAATTTCAAAAAATATGGGGGGGAATAAAAAAATATGTGAAATGTCCCCAGACTAAAAGCCAGAAACTAAACAAAAAAGGAAATAACAGACCAATTTTCCCCCCAAAGGGGGGTCAGATCCTGAGGAAATATAGAAGGAGCAGAGGGGGGGGGGGTCGCATGCTGAAGGGGAACCTTTTGGGGATTGAGGAAATGGAATGAATGGAGGTGGGGAAAAAAAGGGACATTATAGTAGGTACCATCCAGTCGGGGGGGCACAAGATAAAAATTGAGTGATGTATAACCCACCACAGAACTGCAGGAGGCCGGGGGAGGAGATGCTAGAACCCAAAAGAGCAATGGGGGGCCCCCTTGGGTAAAAAAAGGGGCCACATGAGCGGGAGGAAGTTATTTTGGTCGGGGGATTTCAACCGGGGGGAGATCGATGGGGAACCAAAAACCACGTGGGGCCCAAAAAACTTGGAGAACTAAGATGAGGGACGGGTGGGGGAAAAAACCTATGCACCAACATGTGGGGCCCACGACCGGGAGATCGGGGGGGAAAAAACCCCGGGCAAGGCTGGACCTTGTATTCACCCTAATAGTTTCAGATATCGAGGACATAAACAAGAGACCCCCCTGGGAGCCGGGCCCCCATATGGTGCTGTTTTTTAAAAGGCCATTTAGAGAAATCGGGGGGAAAAGGGGGAAAAACATTCCAGCTTTAAATGGGGGATTACACTGGTATGGGGAATTTCCTGCGGGGGGTTTTCCTGTGGGGAAGGAAATGGAAGGACAGTCAGTAAATGAAATGATGGAATACATAGGAAAAGGGGCAAGGAGGCAGAGGAAGGTTTAAACCCGGAGGAAAAGTATGAAAGGGGGGTTATTTTTGGGGTTCCCCCCCGGGGAACATTAATGACCCAAAACCAGTTTACTAGCCGGGGAAAACTTTTGTTCCCGGGTGTCTGTTGGGGGGTTTTTTTCTTTTTTCTCCTGGTAGTATGACTTTTTTTACCTGGTGTCGGGGGGGGGGAAAAAGTCATTTCCCCCCAAATTTTCCGGACTTTTGGGACTAGGGGGAGTTTTCTTTTTGATTACTTTTTTTTTTGGTTACCAGTAGTGATTTTGGCCATTAGGGAACAATTTTTCCTTTTTAAATTTTTTATAACTCAGGGAAAAACAGAATATTTTCTTTTTTTAAAGGGGCCCCGCTGGGGGGGTTTTTCCAGGACAGACGCAGAGAGGAGAAAACCCCCCTTTTTGGACTTAGGGAATTATAAACCCCTCTGATCAAGTTCTTTTTTGCGAAATTTAGAGGATGTTGTTTTTTGGAATCTCACCTTCTGACATCTGAGTGTGGTGCCCAACTTTGGTCGCAGGAGACAATAACATCGGAGACTTACCATAACCCCCCAGTCTTAAACAAGGGGGAGGAGCCCCCCATCATAATCCCCCACACTTGTATTTTCATCTCCCCACTCACCAACAGACCAAAAACCACAACGGGTTTTATTTTTTTTTTTTATATTTAATTTGGAAAATCCAAATAAACCCTCTTATTTAATATCCTCAGTTTATTATTATTTATCATTTTTTTTTCCATCAAATTTTTTTCAGGGGGGCGTTCCCCCAAAATTTCCCCCAAAAAAAAAAATTAAATGGGAAGACCAGAAAAGCCCGGTTTACCCAAAGGTAGGAGGGAAGACTGAGTGTCAGAGAAGGGGGAAAAGGGACAAAAGGCAAAGAACCCAAGTAAACAAGGAGATAAGTCGAAGAGCTGGGGAAAAGAATGCACAGGTAGGGGGGGGGGCCCAGTAAAGAGAAAATGACATAGCATCGAAATTCAAGTCTGACCCGGAAACTGATGTACAGTCACATCAGAAGGAAGACAACAGTCAAGGACCAGGGGGCTAAGGCTGAGGAGAAAGAGGGGGGCCCCAAAGGGAATGATCAAGAGGTAAAGGGGGCTCAATCGAGACTTGGGGGAAATATTCACAGTGGGGCAGGAAGGTGTTGGGTAGACGGGGCGGGGTATCATTAACAAGGGAATCAATGCTGGGGGGAACAAACATCTGAGGGGAGGTGAAACAGTTTCTCAAAAGGGCCTTGATACCTCAAAGGGGAATGTTTCCCCGGGGGAAAATTTCCCCCGGGGCCCTTCGAGAAGGAGCTGAGGTTTGAGTGTGCCACTTTCCATAATATTAAACACATCCCTTGGGAAAATGGGGGAGCTACCTGAGGTATGGAAAAAAGGGGCCCCGTAGTCCCCATCTTTAAAAAAGAGACGAAAGGAAGCACTAAACTATAGACCGGATTAACACTTATATGTGCAAAGTCTTGGAAAAAAAAAACAGGAAAGAATGGGGGGAGCATCTGGAGCAGAACAGGGGGAAACAACGGACAGCACGGGGTTTAAAAAAGGGAAATCCGTGTAACAAACCTCCTGGAGTTCTATGATAAAGAAAAAAAAGGAAAAAAAGGGGGGTTGCATTTTCCTGGGGGGCAGGAAGGCCCCTTTACACAGTTCCTCATATGAGATTAAATAAAGAAGTTGGAAGACCAAGCGGGGGAACTGGAAGGGCACTGGAATGGATCAGGGAATATTCACAGGGGGGGAACAACGGGGCATGGTGGATGAGGGATCACAGTGGGGCCTGTGAGAGCGGTACCTGGGGGGTCCTAGGACCCGTGCTATTCTTGGGTTTTTTGACATGACGGACGGAAAAATCAAAATTCCTTTTTTTGCAGAAGAAGTGAAAAATTTAAAAAAAGGGGAATCACACGGATGAAGAAACAGGACTTCAAAGAGACCGGGGGAAACTTGGGCATCTGGGGGAGCAACTGGGGGCTTTAATTTAACCCCACCAAATTCAAAGTCAAAAAGACGGGGGAAAGGCAAAGAAGACCGCTGACAGAGTACAGGCCCGGTGGATGGCTAAAAAACCTCATCAAAGGGGGAAAGACCTTGGGGTGAGTAAAAAGGGGGCCCCGCCTTCCGGAAAAAACATCAACCAGATAACCGCGGCAATAAGGGGGGTTTGGGAAAACCCAAAATTAGGTTCCGTTACCTTTTAAAAAGGAACTTTTTAAAAAACTGTACACCGTGTACGTCAAGGGCCCATACTAGAGTATGCGGGACCAGTCTGGAACCCACACCGGTCACATGTCAAGAAATTAGAGAAAGTGCAAAAAGGGTTTTCCACAAGGCTAGTTCCACAACTAGGGACGCCCTATGAAGAAAGGTTGGGGAAAAAAACTACCAACACTGGAAGACAGAAGGGGGTTAAGGGCGATAACGACATACAAAAAACACGGGAATCGACAAGGTAAAAAGGGGGCAGGATGTTCCAGAGAAACACAGAAAAAAGGGGGGCAAAAAAAAAGGGAAAACTCAGATGAGTCGAAGGGATGTTGGGGAAAATTATTGGCCACAGAGTAGTTAGGAAGTGGAATAGTCAAGCGAACAATATAGTGGGGGCAGGAACCATAAAAAGTTTTAAGAAAGGTATGAAAAAGGGTCATGGAGCAGGGAGAGCAGAGACCCAAAAGCGGACAGCGAAGGGGGGGCCCGGAGCTGAGTCTGCCCCGGGGCAACAATTAGGTGAGTACAATTAGGTGAGTACACACCCCCGAGGGCACGGGAAAGCCGGGAGAAAAGGGGGGCAGGGATAACGAAAAAAAAATTCTGAGGGGAAATTTTACAAGGTACAGAGACAGAATGTTCCAGAGATGGGACACAGCAAAAAGGGGGGCACAGTTGAAAGTTGAAGCCCCGGAAGAATCACAGTGATTTTAGGAAGTATTTCTTCGTCACAGAGTGGTGGGGGAAGTAAAAAAGTTTGTGGGGTGTAGTGGAGGGCAGGTTCCATTCATGCTTTAAGAAGAGGTATGATAAAGCTCATGGGGGGGGAAGAGTGACCCATAGGGCCGTGAAGAGGCGGGGCCAGGAGTTTGACCCCCCCCCCTGAAAACCACTAGGCGAGTACAACTAGGTGAGCACACACACACACAAGGGGGTTCGGGGGGGAGCATTTAAAGGGGGGTGTCCGGGGGGAAAAATTACAGTGATGTAAAACCCCAAACCATAGAAGAGCAGAAGCCGAAGTTTAATGAGAGCAGGGGGCAATGGTGGATACACTAGCTAATTTTTAAAAAGGGGGCCCAAAAGGGGGGGGGGGAAAAACTAGTTGGATGGAGGCTGTATCAGATAACCTTGCGCAACATCAGTTGGGGGACACTATTTAGAGAGGGGCGAAGATAAAACCGGGGGGGGCAAAACCCCTCCTATTCACCATGAGAAGGAAGACTTTGGGGGATATTTTACATATTAAACCCCCTTTAGAAAGATCACGTGGTCCTGAGTTTTTAATACATTGTAGAGTTAAATGGAAAGTGAAACAGCACGAAAAGGACAGAAAACCAATCAAAAAAAGGTGATACACAGGGGGGCAATTCCTGCATGCGGGGCAATGGGGTAAAAAAAACGGGGGGGAAAGAAAAGAAAATGAAATTATGTATTATGTGACCACAAAGTGAATGGAGGTACAGGGGGTTTGAGCCAAGAGAAACAAAAAAAATGGGAAGCCCAGAACGAGAAGTTGGGTTTCCGAAATTTTAAAAAAGCCAAATTTAAGTCCCCAAAAGAATAGAAAATATAAAGAAAAAGACCCAGGAAAAAAGGGGGGACAAGTCGAAAAAAAAAAAACGAATAGAAATTGATAAGGGGGGCGCCCAGTGGCAATAGGAGAAAAGACATAGTATCGAAAGTCATACCAGCAGGAAAACAACGCCAACGACCAGGTAATCAGGCTCATAAAGGAAGGAGGGGGGAAAAAAAAAAGAAACGTTTTTGAAATATGTGACGAGTTTTTCACGAGATTTAGGAAGGCATTTTCACTGGAGACAGAAAATTGCAGTACACCGGGGGGGGAGGGACCGCCATCAAGTGTTGGGCAGACTATACACAAGCGAGGAAGAGGGGAAGAGACACTAAGCAAACTAGATACCTCAAAGGCGGAGGTACCGGAAATTTTATCCATGGTTCCTCAGAGAGGGAACAGAGGCCCCTTTTTTACACTAAAAAAATCTTCAACACATCAAACATAACCCCGGGGGCTACCTGAGAGTTGTAAAACAGCAAATGTAGTCCCAATTTTTTTAAAAAAAGGGGAAAAGAAGAACACATTAAACTAAAAAAATTCATATACATAGTATGCAAAGTTATGTGAAGATTATCCGGAGAAGAATGGTGAACACCTAGAAAGGAAAGAGCCATACACGATAACCAGCACCGTATCAGAAAGGGGGGTGTCCCGTCACAAAACCCCCTGGACTTTTCGACAAGGTAACAGAAGTAAGACAGGGGGAGAAAAAGAGAGAGAGAGAGAGAGAGAGAGAGAGAGAGAGAGAGAGAGAGAGAGAGAGAGAGAGAGAGAAAAGGGGGGGGGGGTTGGTAGACTGCTTTTTTTTGAAAGGTTTTCGACCGGGCATTTTTAAAAAAAGAAAGAACAATGGGACAAGGAATCCCTTTACGGGAAAGGGAAAAAAAACAATGAGTGAAGGTACGTGACAAGGTCAGTAAAAAGGCCAGTGCTTTTTTTGGTATATGGGGAATGACATGATGGGGATAGATTCAGAGGTTTTCCCTTTGTTCGGATTATGTGAAGGGGGGTTGAAGAATTCGGGGTAAGAATCAGGTTGGTCTTTGAACAATTGGCTTGGAGTAAAAAACCCAAATGAAAAATCAAGAAGACCTTTTTTCTTCATTCACTGTTTTTTCCCTTAATCTTTTTTCATGAGACTCTACCAATAAATCCCCTTTTTCAAGGGGTAGACCTCTTCCTGGTGTGTCTCACACTCACTTAACAAGGTCCCCCGGTCAAAAAAACCACGGGATGGAGTGCATGAGGGGCCGATAGCTGCAGACCCCAAAGGGGAAAGGGGATCTTGGGGGAGTTCACCAAACATCTACTGGGGGGCTCATCAACCAAACAACTTTTTCAGCACATGGGCTCATTAAACCTAGGAATAACGTTTCGACGCCCCAAAGGGTGGACCCATTCAAATCTATACGACTGTGGTCGGGCCCTGTATTAGAGATGCAGCACAAATATAACCAAAACCGGTAAAACACGTCAAGAAATTCCGGGGTTTTTTGGGGAAAAAAAAGGGGAAAAACAACCGGAATAATGGGGAATTAAAGTTTGGGAGGGATTATTTCGGGGTTTTTAAAATACTGAGAGGAATTGACAAGGTGGATAGGGAAATTTTTTGAGAAAAGGAAAAGGGATTACAACTAAAATTGAAAACTACAAAGTCACAGGGATGTTGGGAAAATTTTTTCTTCAGACACAGAGTTGTCAAAATGGAACATACGGGAAAAGGGTGTAGGGGCCAGGATCTATTTATAGATTTAAAAAAAGGGGGAACATAATGCCTGGTAAGTAGAGCGTTTATCTAGTAGCGACCAGCGAAGACGGCGTGACCGACCCTTGCAATCAAAAACTGGTCAACAATTTTTAAAAGTTGCATGCTTCTTAAATGAGATTAGGTACCCCTGAGGTCAGGGGTTTTAGGTCATCCTGTCCTAAGTTTTTTGGGGGAAATTTGCGGGGTCTCCCGGAGCACATGGCTTGCCAGTGTTTAAGAATCTCATTTTTAAAGGTCAAAAAGGAGGTTAAAACCTTCAGGAGGAAAATAGGAGGCGGGAAGCTTCCCCCTAGATGAGTTTGGGAGGAGTGTGAAAGGTTTGAGCTGGTGGGGGGAAAAAAGGACCAACACTGAGTTGGAGGTCCCGTTTTGGGGGGAAAGTGGTTCACAATTCAGGAAAAAAAATAATAAAGAAGATGTAAAGGTGGGAAATCGATTCCACGGGCCCCCCTTGAAAATCAAAAAAAATATTTGGGGGGGAAAACCCAAGTAAGATATATGGACCGGTTTTTGTAAAAAATTTTTCCAGACGGGAGGGTGTTTCCGGGAGCTGGTGTTGGTGACATAGTCAGCAGGTTCGATAATATTATGTCGGTAAGGGGAAAAAACCCATTATCTGTTTTAGTGCTGGTGGAAATGATATGGGGAAGGGCAGGGAGGGGGGAGCTGCTGGATTACAGGTCTAAGGGGGGGATACCAATCATATGTAGCATCTTGCCAAGAAGTGGAGTGGGCAATGAAAGATGTCTAGGGCAATTGGTATAAATTGCTGGAAAAAAGTTACTGAAAAGGGAAATTTTCAATCCCATTCATTGATAACTGGGAAAAATTTTATGACAAATGATATGTATGCAAGGGAGGGGGGTTTTTCTCTCTGGGGCTGGAGTGGTTTGATTACCCAAATTTATTGAGCAGGCTTTATGACTTGTTAGGATTTTAAACTGATAGATTATAGAGGTATGGGTGTTAGGGGGAAACAATCAGGTTGTCAAGGGTTGAAAACAGCAGATATTACCAGGATACCCGGGGAAAATGTTTAAAAGACAATATTCAAAATAAAGGTGCTAGTAAAGGCAAATAAAATTTTTTAAAAAAAACAAAAAAAAATAGTAGAGGGCAACGAGTGACTAGCTCCTTAATGTTTGCTATACAAATAGTAGGAAAACCCCCGAAATAAGATAGATGGGGGAAGATTACTTGCAAGTGCGGTAATTGATATTATTGCATAACGGAGACCTGGTTCAACTTGAAAAAAAAAATGCCCTAAATGCAACATACAGGGGGTTTTTAAAATTTTTCCCCCAAAGATAGAGTCAACAAGAAGGGTTGGGGGGGGGATGTAAGTCAGAGATAATTTAAATTGTTGGGGTTTTTTGATTAGAAACATCGGACACAGAATCGTTTGGCTATAGTTTCTCAAGGGTCGTTTATAAATTAATTTTGCTATTGGACGAAATTCAAAAGGGATTTAGGGTATGAAAATATTTTTTAAAGTGATATATTAACTTTAAACAAATTGATTGTAACAATGGGGAAGGGGAAAAAAAATCTTTGTGACTTTCTTGATGGGTTCAGGTTGTGGGGACTTCCCTGGGTCTGGGGAAATTATCTGGGTGGGTAATTGGGGGAAAACCTGACTATGGGGCGGGGAGGTGATGGTTTGGCAAATGACGCGAGCGTGGTTCTAGCTGCCCGGGGCAAATTTTTTTTTTGAGAGGGAAAAGATCTAACAAAATGATCCCAAATTAAAGAACAATAGATTAAACCATCTCATTGGTCAAAAAAAGGGGGAAAATAGGGGGATCAAAAGAGGGGATGGGTTGTTAAGAAATCAATATATTCAATTAAAGATACAAATAAAAAAAAAAATTAAGAAAAGCAAAAAAGGGAAATTTTGAGGCTAAAGTCGCAAGGGGTTTGAAGACTAAATAAAAATGTTCTTTCAGGTACACAGAAGTAAGATTGGGACAAGATAGCCCAGTTAAGAGAAATCAGGTCAGATCACTGACACTGATAAAGAAATTTTGAAATTTTCAACACTTTCTTCCCTCTGTTTTTAAATCAGGAAGTTAATAGCAAAATTCCAAAATAATAAATTGTTTAGAACAGGGCGATAATAAAATACACATGATTTAAAAAGTAACATGGTTCTCAGACAAACAGAGAAATGAAAAACCCAACAAATCCTTTGCCCTGGTGAACTGTTTGCAAGGGTTTTAAAGGAATGTAAAGAGGAACTTAGCAAAACTTTGGCTAATCTTTTCAATATATCACTACAAACTGGATATGCCGACGTTTGGAAAATAGCAAAAGTAATATATTTAGAAGACAGGTGACAGGTCCTTGCTTTGATATATAGACGAATAATCCTTACCCCAATAGGGAAAAACTTGGAATCAAAAAGCAGAGGCAATTGTAGCCACTGAAAAGGGATACATTGATTAATGAATCCAACACTGTTTTACAAAGGGGGTTCCTGTCTTACGAGTTTTAACTTTTTCCAATTTTGAATAAAGAATCCACATCAGAGGCTTTGAGGAAAATTTAGGAAGAGAATTTTTTTTCCAGACCCCTGGTTGACAAAAGAAGAGAGTTTTCATAAACGGGAGAAATTTTCCCCCCCTCCTGTCTCCACTCACTCTCCTTCCTCCCGCCCCCACTCATTAGTTCCCCCACACTACCCCCTAACTTTCTCTCCTCCCTCTCCCCTTTTCTCCTCATTCACTCCTCTCTCTCTCTCTCTCTCTCTCTCTCTCTCTCTCTCTCTCTCTCTCTCTCTCTCTCTCTCTCTCTCTCTCTCTCTCTCTCCCCTCTCCCCCCCCCCATCTCTTCCATTCAATCTGCCCCCACACACACAAAATCACACATGTACACACACACATACACACACACCACACACCAGAAACCTAATTCATTATAAATAAAAAAAAAGGGCCCCAGGGGGGAGTCGATGATTCAGGGACCGAGAAAAAGGGCTTCAAAAGGAAGAATGAATAGAAGAGCTATTGAAATGAATGGAAGAAGAGTGGGAAACACTATAGGCAAACTTACGTGAAAATGGGGAAGAGGATGGGGACAAAGAAGAGGTAGTGGGGGTCGTAAGC
>WNWK01024653.1:0-27500 GCA_009830355.1 Cherax destructor
TTACCCACCGTTCAGTCAATCGTGTCTACTCTGTCAATTACTCTTGTGTTTTTATGGTATTATATCTGAACTTACTGATTCGTCTGTCCTCTAATGAAGCCAAATTAAGTTCCTGAAGCTTCTACTTATAGATCATTTCCCGTAGCTGTGGAAGTAACTTCGTTTCACACTTCTGTATTTTCACCACTTTTTTTTTATCATGGTGGTGGTTCATTCTTCAAGACTGACCAGACATATGTTTCAAAGCGCCATGAATACTCTCATAGTTGACATACATGAAGGTTATTCTAATGTCTGCCAAACAAGCAATAACTACAGAAGTTACTCAGGTGACTTGTGCCTCGAGCATTATGATCAACTCTTGATCTTTTCCCTTTAGAGTGATCTACATCTTCTGTCCCAGAATCTTTTCTCTGTTTCTGGTCCTCTTCCACTTCCCCACTGCTTTCTGTCTCCTTTCTTAAATATTATGACAATATTATCTGTCCTCCATATCTTTGGTAAGTGTTCAGAATGCTCTGACTTGCGTAGACCTGAGTGGTTCAGCTGGTGTTGTTGCTGCCTCTCACAGAATACATTGTGGTATCTTGACAGTGGTTCAGCTGGTGCTGTTGCTGCCTCTCACACAACACATTGTGGTATCTTGACAGTGGTTCAGCTGGTGTTGTTGCTGCCTCTCACAGAATACATTGTGGTATCTTGACAGTGGTTCAGCTGGTGTTGTTGCTGCCTCTCACAGAATACATTGTGGTATCTTGACAGTGGTTCAGCTGGTGTTGTTGCTGCCTCTCACAGAAACATTGTGGTATCTTGACAGTGGTTCAGCTGGTGTTGTTGCTGCCTCTCACAGAATACATTGTGGTATCTTGACAGTGGTTCAGCTGGTGTTGTTGCTGCCTCTCACAGAACACATTGTGGTATCTTGACAGTGGTTCAGCTGGTGTTGTTGCTGCCTCTCACAGAACACATTGTGGTATCTTGACAGTGGTTCAGCTGGTGTTGTTGCTGCCTCTCACAGAACACATTGTGGTATCTTGACAGTGGTTCAGCTGGTGTTGTTGCTGCCTCTCACAGAGCACATTGTGGTATCTTGACAGTGGTTCAGCTGGTGTTGTTGCTGCCTCTCACAGAACACATTGTGGTATCTTGACAGTGGTTCAGCTGGTGTTGTTGCTGCCTCTCACAGAACACATTGTGGTATCTTGACAGTGGTTCAGCTGGTGTTGTTGCTGCCTCTCACAGAATACATTGTGGTATCTTGACAGTGGTTCAGCTGGTGTTGTTGCTGCCTCTCACAGAATACATTGTGGTATCTTGACAGTGGTTCAGCTGGTGTTGTTGCTGCCTCAAGAACACATTGTGGTATCTTGACGGTACGTTGCCTTTGATGTATCAGGCGCACTAAAAATATTGTTCACCTGGTTCCTTTTTGTGTGTATGGTATCCTTGTTGTGTGTATGGTATCCTTGTTGTGTGTATGGTATCCTTGTTGTGTGTATGGTATCCTTGTTGTGTGTATGGTAACCTTGTTGTGTGTATGGTATCCTTGTTGTGTGTATGGTATCCTTGTTGTGTGTATGGTATCCTTGTTGAGTGTATGGTATCCTTGTTGTGTGTATGGTATCCTTGTTGTGTGTATGGTATCCTTGTTGTGTGTATGGTAACCTTGTTGTGTGTATGGTATATTTGTTATGTGTATGGTATCCTTGTTGTGTGTATGGTATCCTCGTTGTGTGTATGGTATCCTTGTTGTGTGTATGGTATCCTTGTTGTGTGTATGGTATTCTCGTTGTGTGTATGGTATATTTGTTGTGTGTATGGTATCCTTGTTTTGGTGTCGTGGTGCGAGTAGTAGTAGTAGTAGTAGTAGTAGTAGTATAGTAGTAGTAGCAGTAGTAGTAGTAGCAGTAGTAGTAGTAGTAGTTGCAGCAGTAGTAGTAGAAGTAGCAGTAGTAGTAGTAATAGTAGTAATAGTAGTAGTAGCAGTAGCAGTAGTAGTAGTAGCAGTAGCAGCAGCAGCAGCAGTAGTAGTAGTTATTTATTATTTTTTATTAACACATCGGCCGATTCCCACCAAGGCAGGGTGGCCCGAAAAAGAAAAACTTTCATCATCATTCACTGCATCACTGTCTTGCCAGAGGGGTTCTTTACACTACAGTTATAAAACTGCAACATTAACACCCCTCCTTCAGAGTGCCGGCACTGTACTTCCCATCTCCAGAACTCAAGTCCGGCCTGCCGGTTTCCCTGAATCCCTTCATAAATGTTACTTTGCTCACACTCCAACAGCACGTCAAGTATTAAAAACCATATGCCTCCATTCACTCCTATCAAATACGCTCACACATGCTTGCTGGAAGTCCAAGCCCCTCGCACACAAAACTTCCTTTACCCCCTCCCTCCAACCTTTCCTAGGCCGACCCTACCCCGCCTTCCCTCCACTACAGATTTATACACTCTCGAAGTCACTCTGTCTCGTTCCATTCTCTCTACATGTCCAAACCACCTCAACAACCCCTCCTCAGCTCTCTGGACAATCGTTTTGGTAATCCGCACCTCCTCCTAATTTCCAAACTCCGAATTCTCTGCATTATATTCACACCACACATTGACCTCAGACACGACATCTCCACTGCCTCCAGCCTTCTCCTCGTTGCAACATTCATCACCCATGCTTCACACCCATATAAGAGCGTTGGTATAACTATACTCTCATACATTCCCTCTTTACTTCCATGGACAAAGTTCTTTGTCTCCACAGACTCGAAGTGCTCCACTCACCCTTTTCCCCTCATCAATTCTATGATTCACCTCATCCTTCATAGACCCATCTGCTGACATGTCCACTCCCAAATATCTGAATACATTCACCTCCTCCATACTCTCTCTCTCCCAAACTGATATCCAATCTTTCGTCACCTATTCTTTTTGTTATCCTCATCACCTTACTCTTTCCTACATTCACTTTCAATTTTCTTCTTTTACACACCCTACCAAATTCATCCACCAACCTCTGCAACTTCTCTTCAGAATCTCCCAAAAGCACAGTGTCATCAGCAAAAAGCAACTGTGACAACTCCCACTTTGTATTTGCTTCTTTATCTTTTAGTCCCACACCTCTTGCCAAGACCCTCGCATTCACTTCTCTTACAACCCCATCTATAAATATATTGAACAACCACGGTGACATCACACATCCTTGTCTAAGGCCCACTTTTACTGGGAAATGTCCCTTCCCTCCTACACACTCTAACCTGAGCCTCACTATCCTCATAAAAACTCTTCACTGCTTTCAGTAACCTTCCTCCTATTCCATACACCTGCAACATCTGCCACATTGCCCCCCTATCTACCCTATCATACGCCTTTTCCAAATCCATAAATGCCACAAACACATCTTTACCTTTATCCAAATACTGTTCACCTATATGTTTCACTGTAAACACTTGGTCTACACACCCCCTACCTTTCCTAAAGCCCCCTTGTTCATCTGCTATCCTGCTTTCTGTCTTACTCCTAATTCTTTCAATAATAACTCTACCATGCACTTTACCAGGTACACTCAACAGACTTATTCCCCTATAATTTTTGCACTCTCTTTTGTCCCCTTTGCCTTTATACAAAGGAACAATACACGCTCTCTGCCAATCCTAGGTACCTTACTCTCTTCCATACATTTATTAAATAATAGCACCAACCACTCCAAAACTATATCCCCACCTGCTTTTAACATTTCTATCTTTATCCCATCAATCCCAGCTGCCTTACCCCTTTCATTCTACCCACTGCCTCACGAACTTCCCTACACCCACAACTGGCTCTTCCACACTCCTACAAGATGTTATTCCTCCTTGCCCTACACACGAAATCACAGCTTCCCTGTCTTCATCAACATTTAACAACTCCTCAAAATATTCTCTCCATCTTCCCGATACCTCTAACTCTCCATTTAATAACTCTCCTCTCCTATTTTTAACTGTCAAATCCATTTGTTCTCTAGGCTTCCTCCACTTATTAATCTCATTCCAAAACTTTTTCTTATTTTCAACAAAATTTGCTGATAACATCTCACCCACTTTCTCATTTGCTCTCTTTTTACATTGCTTCACCACTCTTTTAACCTCTCTTTTTCTCTCCATATACTCTTCCCTCCTTGCATCACTTCTACTTTGTAAAAACCTCTCATATGCTAACTTTTTCTCCCTTACTACTCTCTTTACATCATCATTCCACCAATCGCTCCTCTTCCCTCCCGCACCCACTCGCCTGTAACCACAAACTTCTGCTGAACACTCTAACACTACATTTTTAAATCTACCCCATACATCTTCGACCCCATTGCCTACACTCTCACTAGCCCATCTATCCTCCAATAGTTGTTTATATCTTACCCTAACTGCCTCCTCTTTTAGTTTATAAACCTTCACCTCTCTCTTACTTACTGATTCTATTTTCCTTGTATCCCATCTACCTTTTACTCCCACTGTAGCTATAACTAAAAAGTGATCTGATATATCTGTGGCCCCTCTATAAACATGTACATCCTGAAGTCTACTCAACAGTCTTTTATCTACCAATACATAGTCCAACAAACTACTGTCATTACGCCCTACATCATATCTTGTATACTTATTTATCCTCTTTTTCTTAAAATATGTATTACCTATAACTAAACCCCTTTCTATACAAAGTTCAATCAAAGGGCTCCCATTATCATTTACACCTGGCACCCCAAACTTACCTACTACACCCTCTCTGCATGTTTCTCCCACTTTAGCATTTAGGTCCCCTACCACAATTACTCTCTCATTTGGTTCAAAAGTTCCTATACATTCGCTTAACATCTCCCAAAATCTCTCTCTCTCCTCTACACTCCTCTCTTCTCCAGGTGCATACACGCTTATTATGACCCACTTTTCGCATCCGACCCTTATTTTAATCCACATAATTCTTGAATTTACTCATTCATATTCCCTCTTTTACTTCCATAACTGATCCTTCAACATTATTGCTACCCCTTCCTTAGCTCTAACTCTCTC
This sequence comes from Cherax destructor, assembly GCA_009830355.1. Taxonomy (NCBI): domain Eukaryota; kingdom Metazoa; phylum Arthropoda; class Malacostraca; order Decapoda; family Parastacidae; genus Cherax; species Cherax destructor. Next base: position 5,040 of record WNWK01024653.1, read on the forward strand.
AGATACTCCTGACTTAATCCCATTTATTTCTCCCCACTGAAACTCGCCTACCCCTTCAGCTTTGTTTCGCTTAGGGCCAGGACATCCAACTTCTTTTCATTCATAACATCGGCAATCATCTCTTTCTTATCATCCGCACTACATCCACGCACATTCAAACAACCCAGTTTTATAAAGTTTTTCTTCTTCTCTTTTTTAGTAAATTTGTACAGGAGAAGGGGTTACTAGCCCATTGCTCCCGGCATTTTAGTCGCCTCACACGACACGCATTGCTTACGGAGGAAAGATTCTTTTCCACTTCCCCATGGACAATAGAGAAAATAAAAAGAACAAGAGCTATTAAGAAAAAGAAGAAAAACCTAGATGTGTGTATGTATATATATGCATGTGCATGCCAGTGTAGTGTGACCTAAAGTGTAAGTAGAAGTAGCTAGATATACCTGTTATCCAGCGTGTTTATGAGACAGAAAAAAGACACCAGCAATCCTACCATCATGTAAAACAGTTTCAGGTTTCTGTTTCACAGTCACCTGGCAGGACGGTAGTACCTCCCTGGGTGGTTGCTGTCTACCAACCTACTACCTGTAGTAGTAGTACCAGTAGTAAAAGATAGTGTTGAATGGTAGGTATGCTGTAGACTTTGAATCATAGGTGCCTTATAATTTCATAGGTCTCTCATAACTTCCTATATGGTTACCCATAGGTCACTCACAACTTCCTAAATGGTTACTCACAGGTCCTTCACATTTTTCTTGCACAATCGAGTTAGTTTAGTTTTGATTTTATGTTCCCCAAACAGAGTTGCTGAAAATATGTCTTGGACCTGGGGCACTGCCTCTTGTGGACCTGGGGCACTGCCTCTTGTGGACCTGGGGCACTGCCTCTTGTGGACCTGGGGCACTGCCTCTTGTGGACCTGGGGTACTGCCTCTTGTGGACCTGGGGCACTGCCTCTTGTGGACCTGGGGCACTGCCTCTTGTGGACCTGGGGCACTGCCTCTTGTGGACCTGGGGTCACCTTGCAGTTGTCTTCTAAGACATACTTGACTTACAGAGAAAGCATTTTAACCCACTCCGCCATGGGAAGTATAAAGGAAACACTAGAAAAATTTGCAATGATTAGAAAGTTTATAAAATTTACTTATCTCATTTGCACATTGGGACAGAAAGAAGAAACAAGCAATTCATTAATTATCCATCAAAACTGTGCGAGACATCTCCCTCAAAGTGACTAAACTGGGCGAGACATCTCCCTCAAAGTGACTAAACTGGGCGAGACATCTCCCTCAAAGTGACTAAACTGGGCGAGACATCTCCCTCAAAGTGACTAAACTGGGCGAGACATCTCCCTCAAAGTGACTAAACTGGGCGAGACATCTCCCTCAAAGTGACTAAACTGTAGCCAGATTGTGGGGACGATCGACGGTGTTCTTTGTTATTTAAACTAAATGTCACGGAGACCATCCTACTTCCTCATCATTAATATAGAAAAAGATATCCTTCAACCGAGTACATAGATAACAGATACAGGGAAGGGGGACAGAGGAGAGAGGTCCTTCTGGTATTCAAACTTAGCCTCAGATCTCGAGACTGAAGTAAGGAAATGAAGTTATACCTTAGCAGTTTTCTTTAAGAACACTCGCAAACATCTGAGTTGATACAGATTCCGTAAAATGATAACCGTTCATACGTTTTATATGGTAGAATAAGTAAGTTTTTTAATGTAAATCAATGTTGCATAATTTAAGAGGTATCATGTGTGAACGAAATCATCCAACACATCATCTGTTATCAAAAAATTTAAGTGTAATGAGCTTGGTAAGATCTGCTTGCCCGAAATGTTAAATAATCATATATCAGTTGTGCTTTTTATAAGAAACTGAAATTGTCATTAACTATTTAACTATTTGCGACTACTGTCAGTCTCAGAGTTACCAGACACTGTCACGTTTAGGCCAGTGGTCGTCTTTAAGGTCCACCCATCCACTTACTGTGTTTTTTATTCTTTCCCCAGGTCCATGTGTCCAGGAGTCCATCTGTGTCCCCTCAGATATTCTCCCTTCCCCACTTCTACAAGGTCTGCCTCAACAACTAGTACCCCGTCCCCACCATCTTTCCCAGGTCCATGTGTCCAGGAGTCAATCTGTGTCCCCTCAGATATCCTCCCTTCCCCACTTCCCCAAGGTCTGCCTCAACAACTAGTACCCCAAACATCTTTCCCAGGTCCATGTGTCCAGGAGTCAATCTGTGTCCCCTCAGATATCCTCCCTTCCCCACTTCCCCAAGGTCTGCCTCAACAACTAGTACCCCTCCCCGCCATCTTTCCCAGGTCCATGTGTCCAGGAGTCAATCTGTGTCCCCTCAGATATTCTCCCTTTCCCACTTCCCCAAGGTATCCTCGCCTTTCCCAGGTTCATGTGTCCAGGAATCCATCCGTGGGCCCCCGGATGTCTTCCCTTCCCATGAAGTTCTGGAAATTCTTCTCGATATTTTTGATGCCTCACCCAGTCCCACCCCAGGTCAGCAAGTGCCACCCCAGGTCCATGGTTCCAAGTGTTCATCCATACACCCTTCACCACTTCCCTGAGGTCAGCAGTCCCACCCCAGGTCCATGGTTCCAAGTGTTCATCCATACACCCTTCACCACTTCCCTGAGGTCAGCAGTCCCACCCCAGGTCCGTGGTTCCAAGTGTTCATCCATACACCCTTCACCACTTCCCTGAGGTCAGCAAGTCCACCCCAGGTCCGTGGTTCCAAGTGTTCATCCATACACCCTTCACCACTTCCCTGAGGTCAGCAGTCCCACCCCAGGTCCATGGTTCCAAGTGTTCATCCATACACCCTTCACCACTTCCCTGAGGTCAGCAGTTTTAGCCACCCTTGAAGCACTGTCCATATATGATATTACTACACAAGTGTATTAATATCAGTATACGAAGGTAGATGTTATTACAGAGGAGGACACGCAGAAAATCTGCGCTCTGTAATAACATCCACCTGGACAGACCCGAACGTCGACTACCTGAGACAAGAGAAATCTCTATCCCAGTTAGCCCACCAAGGAGTGGCCACTCAATGATAATTTTGAACATATATTTATATTTAATATTGTTCCTATGTCAATTATTAACTTGTTTAATTATTTAGCTGTGTAAGTGCATTTGTGAACGTTTTTATGTGCACAGATTAGTGTCATTGTGTGAACCTTTGTGTTCCCTTCATGGTAACTGTAATTAATTGTTATTAGTTACCTGTTTTTTCTTGTTAGTGATCTTTTTTATTTGTATGATACGCAAAGGTTCACAAGTGCGCACTCTTCTATACACTCAATTCTGTATTTCCACATACACATCCTACACACAGACTCGCGAATGAAGGAACACACACACAATCATCTGTATCAAACATACTGTATCAAACATACTGTATCAAACATACTGTATCAAACATACTGTATCAAACATACTGTATCAAACATGCTGTATCAAACATACTGTATCAAACATGCTGTATCAAACATACTGTATCAAACATGCTGTATCAAACATGCTGTATCAAACATGCTGTATCAAACATGCTGTATCAAACATACTGTATCAAACATACTGTATCAAACATACTGTATCAAACATACTGTATCAAACATACTGTATCAAACATACTGTATCAAATCATATATCCATCATACTTTCAGTACTTAAATACTCCATCATTACTGTATGTATACACACATAATACACACTCACCTTCACACCATCACACTTCAACTCGGTACTCACACACATATCCATGACAGACAGTATATTTACAGTCAGACGTGTCAAGGTCACCGACACACCTTCAGAGACAGTGACAGGTCACCACACACCTTCAGTAGACAGTGACGGGCACCAGACATCTTCAGTACTTACGGTCACACACACCTTCAGCAGACAGTGACGGGTCACCACACACCTTCAGCAGACAGTGACGGGTCACCACACACCTTCAGCAGACAGTGACGGGTCACCACACACCTTCAGCAGACAGTGGTCCACCTTTGCAGACAGTGACGGGCACCACACCCTTCGACAGACGGTCACCACACCTTCAGCAGACAGTGACGGGTCACCATCTGGAAAAGACTTGTGTCAGGACGTAGTTCCTGGTGAATATATTATTATCATTATTATCAACTTTTTGTGCTTCCCTGTGACAGTTTAGTATCCAAGTTCCACTGAAAACTCCTCATAAATCTCGGTCTCTTATGTGAGGGTTTTTATGTATGTATGTATATATAATTTTTAAATGTGTACATGTATTTATGAATATTTAAACATGTGTATACATGTTGTGATGGTAGAGTGGCGCCTCTCAGCACTCACTCAAGTCTGAAGATCAAACCACCGGACTGAAGGGGATGTATATATGTGGATATGCTTGTATATGCATAAGTGGCTATCACCACCAAGAACAATATTAATGTTCACTATGAAGAATGAACACATACAAGAACAACATTAATGTTCACTGTGATGAATGAACACATACAAGAACAACATTAATGTTCACTATGAAGAATGAACACATACAAGAACAACATTAATGTTCACTGTGATGAATGAACACATACAAGAACAACATTAATGTTCACTATGATAAATGAACATATACAAAAACAACATTAATGTTCTCTTTGATTAATGAACACAACTGAGAACAACACTTGTGTTTCCTTTTACATTAATAGTGAGTGTTGTACATGAACAACACTGACATGGACAACACTGACATGGCCAACACTGATATGAAGAACACTGATATGAACAACACTGACATGAACAACACTGACATGAACAACACTGACATGAACAACACTGACATGAACAACACTGACATGAACAACACTGACATGAACAACACTGACATGAACAACACTGACATGAACAACACTGACATGAACAACACTGACATGGACAACATTGACATGAACAACACTGACATGAACAACACTGACTTGAGCAACACTGGTGAGTGATGACAAACAAGAACTCAGAAAATACTATTAAGTTGTCATCAAATTACTTAATAAAATTGTTTTTATAGTAGCTGATTCATAGCTCCTGGACCAGATTTTGTTGATTTCTGGTCTACAAGGACTGATCATATCTATTCTAGAACCTGTGTATATTGACTTAGTACAGTCCACATACCACACTAAGACTGGAAAAGTAATTATATATTCTGATATGCAATAAGGTCACTGTACACAGGTGATATCACAATACACAGTACACAGGTGATATCACAATACACAGTACACAGGTGATATCACAATACACTGTACACAGGTGATATCACAATACACAGTACACAGGTGATATCACAATACACAGTACACAGGTGATATCACAATACACAGTACACAGGTGATATCACAATACAGAGTACACAGGTGATATCACAATACACAGTACACAGTGACATCACAATACAGAGTACACAGGTGATATCACAATACACAGTACACAGTGATATCACAATACAGAGTACACAGGTGATATCACAATACACAGTACACAGGTGATATCACAATACACAGTACACAGGTGATATCACAATACACAGTACACAGGTGATATCACAATACACAGTACACAGTGATATCACAATACACAGTACACAGGTGATATCACAATACACAGTACACAGGTGATATCACAATACACAGTACACAGGTGATATCACAATACACAGTACACAGTGATATCACAATACAGAGTACACAGGTGATATCACAATACACAGTACACAGGTGATATCACAATACACAGTACACAGGTGATATCACAATACAGAGTACACAGGTGATATCACAATACAGAGTACACAGGTGATATCACAATACACAGTACACAGGTGATATCACAATACACAGTACACAGTGATATCACAATACACAGTACACAGTGATATCACAATACACAGTACACAGTGATATCACAATACACAGTACACAGGTGATATCACAATACACAGTACACAGGTGATATCACAATACACAGTACACAGGTGATATCACAATACAGAGTACACAGGTGATATCACAATACACAGTACACAGGTGATATCACAATACAGAGTACACAGGTGATATCACAATACACAGTACACAGGTGATATCACAATACAGAGTACACAGGTGATATCACAATACACAGTACACAGGTGATATCACAATACACAGTACACAGGTGATATCACAATACACAGTACACAGGTGATATCACAATACAGAGTACACAGGTGATATCACAATACACAGTACACAGGTGATATCACAATACACAGTACACAGGTGATATCACAATACACAGTACACAGTGATATCACAATACACAGTACACAGTGATATCACAATACACAGTACACAGTGATATCACAATACACAGTACACAGGTGATATCACAATACACAGTACACAGTGATATCACAATACACAGTACACAGTGATATCACAATACACAGTGCACAGTGATATCACAATACACAGTACACAGTGATATCACAATACACAGTACACAGTGATATCACAATACACAGTACACAGTGATATCACAATACACAGTACACAGTGATATCACAATATGCATAACAACTTATGTGGAAACTCAAGTGAGAAATCATGAATGCGCTTGGTAGTTCAAGATATTTTCACATTATTTATTTTACATATTCTGATATGTTAGTAGAATAGTACAATAACAATAAAACATAACATAATATAACAAAACATAACATAATATAACAAAACATAACGTAATATAACAAAACATAACGTAATATAACAAAACATAATGTAATATAACAAAACATAACGTAATATAACAAAACATAACGTAATATAACAAAACATAACGTAATATAACAAAACATAACGTAATATGACAAAACATAACGTAATATAACAAGACATAGTATAATATAACAAAACATAAGAGAATTCGTGGACTCACATGGCTTACTTCTCAGCTGGGTTGGCTTGCTGGGTTACTAGAACTTTCCACACAGCTTGGAATCTTGGAACAATTAGCTCAGCAGGGTAGAAGGCTGGCTTAATGCTAGGACGTCCTTCCTATCAGCAAGAATTGCAAAGATACTAAATGCCTAATAAATATATTCCATTATAGCTCCCTCCATCTCTCCCTACCTACCTCCCTAGCTACAAGAATTACAAAAATCCTTTAAGCCTAATTCATACTATGTTCCTACCTCAGTCCTCTCTCTCTCTCTCCATATCTTTCCTTCTATCAACAAGAATTACGAAGATATTGAAAGCCTCCACGGTACCTTCCTTCATACCTCCTTCCCTCCATTCATCCCTTCTCTCTCTCTCTCTCTCTCTCTCTCTCTCTCTCTCTCTCTCTCTCCTCTCTCTACCTTCCTATAGACAACAATTACAAAGATACTAAAAGCCTCCTCCATTACCTACCTTCCCACCTCCCCCCTCTCTGCCTTCCTTCCTACCTCCCTCTCCCTCTGTCTGTCTCTCTCCCTACCCAGCTCCATCCATCTCCCCTTACGTCCCTCCCTAGCTATCAGAATTACAAAAATACTAAAAGCCTAATTCGTACCTATGTTCCTACCTCAGTCCCTCTCTCTCTATCTCTTTCAATATCTCTCCTTCTATCAACAAGAATTACGAAGATATTGAAAGCCTCCTCCGTACCTTCGTTCCTACCTCCTTCCCTCACTTCATCCGTCTCTCTCTCTCTCTACCTTACTATAGACAACAATTACAAAGATACTAGAAGCCTCCTCCCTACCTACCTTTCACCTCCCTTTCTCCTTCTTCCTAACTACTTCTTCCTCCTACTATTTCTCTCTCTCTCTCTCTCTACCTTCCTATAGAAAACAATTACAAAGATACTAAAAGTCTCCTCCTTACCTACCTTCGTACCTCCCTCCCTCTGTCTTTCTCTCTCCCTACCTCGCTCCCTTTCTTCCTATCGTCAAGAATTCCAAAGATACTAAATGCCTCCTAAATATCTACCATCCTAGCTCCCTCCATCACTCCTGACGTCCCTCCCTAGCTACAAGAATTTCAAAAATACTAAAAGCCTAACATACCTATGTTCCTACCTCAGTCCCTCTCTCTTTGTCTCCCTATCTCTCTTTCTACCAACAAGAATTACGAAGATATTGAAAGCCTCCTCCATATCTACCTTCCCACTCCCATCCTTCTCTCTCTCTCCCTACCTTTCTACCTAAAAGACTTTCAAGAAAAAGGAGAATACTCCTGTCCTACCTACCTTCCTACCTAATAGGTGTGAGTGACACTAAGAAGCTATCTCTTATGCACCAGGAATGCCAAGAAAACTCTCTTCTCGTCAGCTACATGTATTACAAACTCCTAGCATCACACACTGCCATACATTATAATTGGTTATAACTACATTTTTATGAAACCTAACTTGATGTAGGACTTAGATTAATTTGCATAAAATATTATCAAACGCCGTCAAAGTAAAAAAAACATACATACATACATACCTGTTAATGCCAGATCGGAGACTCGAACCTGTGAACATAGAAAAGAGAGACAAGATTATTCACATGTGCCCGACAATATTGCCGGGCACTAGTATTAAGCAAAACTTTCCTTAAATCTTTAAAGTTGGTGTGTATCTATGGTCTCCTTCCCTTATTCTCTTTCTCCTTACCTTCCTCCCTCTCTATCTTAGTCACTAAACATTCTCCCTTTATCTGTCTCACTCTCACTTAGGCTTGGCTCACTTACAGTAAACAGCAACAATCATTTAATTAATTACTCAGGTAAGATTGAATATAAAGAGAGTGAAGGAGGGAGGGAGGGTGTGATGGTGGGAGGTCCAGTACCCCCCATGCCCCTCGCTGCCGGCGTAATTTTAGAGGTGTAACTTAAAAAATGAGGAGACAGAAAGAGGCAGCAGTAACAGGTGAGAGAGAGTCGGCATAATTAATTAACAGATTGAAAGACAGAGGGAGGGAGGCAGTAGTTAGAAGAAGCGACATTAAGAGGCAGGCAGCAGGTACAAATATAAATTAAATTAATTCAACAACAGGTGGTCAGTAAAACGTACCTAGAGAAGAGATAGAATTCCGGGAGAGGGGCGGGGTAGTGACTTACAAGACTTACAATGAATTACAAAAATACTAAAAGCCAAATTCATACCTAAGTTTCTACCTCCCTCCCTCTGTCTCTCTCCCTATCTCTCCTTCTACCAACAAGAATTACGAAGGTATTAAAAGCCTCCTCCATACCTACCTTCTTGCTTCCTGTCATCCTCTCTCTCTCTCTCTCTCTCTCTCTCTCTCTCTCTCTCTCTCTCTCTCTCTCTCTCTCCCTACCTTAATAGAAAACAACAATTAGAAAAACACTAAAAGCCTCTTCCATACCTACCTTCACCCCTCCCTCCCTCTATCTCTCCCTCACTTCCTACAAGCAACAATTACAAAGATACAAAAAACCTCTTCCATACCTATCTTCCTAACTCCCTTCCTTTCTCTTTCCCTACCTCGCTTCCTTCCATCCTATAGGCAAGCATTGCAAAGATACTAAATGCCTCCTAAATATCTTCCATCCTACCTCCCTCCATCTCTCCCTACCTACCTCCCAAGCAACAAGAATTACAAAAATACAAAAAGCCTACTTCATTCCTATGTTCCTACCTCAGTCCTTCTCTATCTCTCTCCCTATCCTTCTAACAAAAAGAATTACGAAGATATTGAAAGCCTCCTCCGTACCTTCCTTCCTCATTCCTTCCCTCCCTTCAGCACTCTCTCTCTCTCTACTTTCCTATAGACAACAATTACATGTATACTAAAAGCCTCCTCCATACCTACCTTCCCACCTCCCTCCCTCTCTGCTTTCCTTCCTACAGACAATAATTACAAAGCTACTAAAAGCCTCATCCATATCTACCTTCCCACTCCCATCCTTCTCTTTCTCTCTCCCTACCGTTCTACCTAAAAGGCTTTAAAGAAAAAGGAGAATACTCCTGTCCTACCTACCTTCCTACCTAATAGGTGTGAGTGACACTAAGAAGCTATCTCTTATGCACCAGGAATGCCAAGAAAACTCTCTTCTCGTCAGCTACATGTTTACAAACTCCTAGCATCACACACTGCCATACATTATAATTGGTTATAACTACATTTTTATGAAACCTAACTTGATGTAGGACTTAGATTAACTTGCATAAAATATTATCAAACACCTTCATAGTAAAAAACATACATACATGTTAATGCTGCACTGGAGACTCGAACCTGTGAACCTAGAAAAGAGAGACAAGATTATTCACATGTGCCCGACAATATTGCCGGGCACTAGTATTAAGCAAAACTTTCCTTAAATATTCAAAGTTTGTGTGTATCTATGGTCTCCCTCCCTTATTCTCTTTCTCATTACCTCCCTCCCTCCCTATCTTAGTCACTATACATTCTCCCTTTATCTGTCTCACTCTCACTTAGTGCTTGGCTCACTTACAGTAAACAACAACAATCATTTAATTAATTAACTCAGGTAAGATTGAATATAAAGATAGTGAAGGAGGGAGGGAGGGTGTGATGGTGGGAGGTCCAGTACCCCCCATGCCCCTAGCTGCCAGCGCCATTTTTAAATGTATTGTACTGATCATGATATATAATGTTTTGTTGTTATTCTTCTGGCTTTTGTGATTATGTGGTGTTTTTTTCATGGTCATAGACTAATTCTTCAGTTTTTAAACATATTTAGATCTTAATTTCAAGTTTTGTTTCCAATATAGTAATATTTCTGTAGTGTATAATAAGAGGCAGTTATTCTTCGAGGTAATTTTAGAGGTGTAACTTAAAAAATCTTGGTTGTACTTTAATGAGGAGACAGAAAGAGGCAGCAGTAGCAGGTGAGAGAGAGTCGGCATAATTAATTAACAGATTGAAAGACAGAGGGAGGGAGGCAGTAGTTAGAAGAAGCGACATTAAGAGGCAGGCAGCAGGTACAAATATAAATTAAATTAATTCAACAACAGGTGGTCAGTAAACCTTACCTAGAGAAGAGATATAATTCCGGGAGAGGAGCGGGGTAGTGACTTACAAGACTGACAAAGAATTACAAAAATATTAAAACTCTAATTCATACCCATGTTCCTACCTCAGACCCTCTCTCTCTCTCCATATCTCTCCTTCTGCCAACAAGAATTACGAAGATATTGAAAGCCTCCTCCATACCTTCCTTCCTACTTCCTTCCCTCCCTTCATCCTCTCTCTCTCTCTACCTTCCTATAGACAACAATTACACAGATACTAAAATCCTCCTCCATACCTACATTCCCACCTCCCTCCCTCTCTGCCTTCCTTCCTACCACCTTCCCACCCTACATCCCTCTCTCTCTACCTTCCTATAGACAACAATTACAGAGATACTAAAAGTCTCCTCCTTACCTCCCTCCCTCTGTCTGTCTCTCTCCCTACCTCGCTCCCTTCCTTCCTATCGTCAAGAATTCAAAAGATACTAAATGCCTCCTAAATATCTTCTATCCTAGCTCCCTCTATCTCTTCTTACGTCCCTCCCTAGCTACCAGAATTACAAAAATGCTAAAAGACTAATTCATACCTATGTTCCTACCTCAGTCTCTCTCTCTCTCTCTCTCTCTCCCTATCTCTCTCTACCAACAAGAATTACGAAGATATTGAAAGCCTCCTCCGTACCTTCCTTCCTACCTCCTTCCCTCCCTTCATCCCCCTCTCTCTCTCTCTACCTTCCTATAGACAACAATTACAAAGATACCAAAAGACTCCTCCATACCTACCTTCCATCCTCCCTCCCTGTCTGCCTTCCGTCTTACCTTCTTCCCTCTCTACATCCCCCTCTCTCTCTCTCTCCCTACCTTCCTATAGAAAACAATTACAAAGATACTAAAAGTCTCTTCCTTACCTACCTTCATGAATTCCAAAGACACTAAATGCTTCCTAAATATCTACCATCCCTGCTCCCTCCATCTCTCCTTACGTCCCTGCCTAGCTACCAGAATTACAAAAATACTAAAAGCCTAACATACCTATGTTCCTACCTCAGTTCCTCTCTCTCTCTCTCCCTATCTCTCCTTCTACCAACAAGAATTACGAAGATATTGAAAGCCTCCTCCGTACCTTCCTTCCTACCTCCCTCCCTCACTTCATCCCTCTCTCTTTTTCCCTACCTTGCTATAGACAACTATTACAAAAATACTAAAAGCCTCTTCCATACCTACCTTCCCACCTCCCTCCCTCTCTGCCTTCCTTCCTACAGACAACAATTACAAAGATGCTAAAAGAATCCTCCATATCTACCTTCCCACTCACATCCTTCTCTCTCTCTCCATACCTTTCTACCTAAAAGACTTTCAAGAAAAAGGAGAATACTCCTGTCCTACCTACCTTCCTACCTAATAAGTGTGAGTGACACTAAGAAGCTATCTCTTATGCACCAGGAATGCCAAGAAAACTCTCTTCTCTCTTCTCATGTATTACAAACTCCTAGCATCACAGACTGCCATACATTGTAGTTGGTTATAACTACATTTTTATGAAACCTAACTTGATGTAGGACTTAGATTAATTTGCATAAAACATTATCAAACGCCGTCATAGTTAAAAAAAAACATACATACATACATACCTGTTAATGCTGGATTGGAGACACGAACCTTTGAACCTAGGAAAGAGAGACAAGATTATTCACATGTGCCCGACAATATTGCCGGGCACTAGTATTAAGCAAAACTTTCCTTAAATCTAATGTTCCTACCTCAGTCCCTCTCTCTCTCTCTCTCTCTCCCTATCTCTCCTTCTACCAACAAGAATTACAAAGATATTGAAAGCCTTCTTCGTACCTTCCTTCCTACCTCCTTCCCTCCTTTCATCCCTCTTTTCTCTCTCTACCTTCCTATAGACAACAATTACACAGATAATAAAAGCCTCTTCCGTACCTACCTTCACACCTCCCTCCCTCAATGCCTTCGTTCCTTCCCTACATCCCTCTCTCTCTGTCTCTCTACCTTCCTATAGAAAACAATTACAAAGATACTAAAAGTCTCCTCCTTACTGACCTTCGTACCTCCCTCCCTCTGTCTGTCTCTCTCCCTACCTCGCTCCCTTCCTCCCTATCGGCAAGAATTGCAAAGATACTAAATTTCTCTTAAATATCTACCATCCTAGCTCCCTCCATCTCTCCTTACGTCCCTCCCTAGCTACCAGAATTACAAAAATACTAAAAGCCTAATTAATACCTATGTTCCTTCCTCAGTCTCCCCCTCTCTCTCTCTCCCTATCTCTCCTTCTACCAACAAGAATTACGAAGATATTAAAAGCCTAATTCGTACCTTCCTTCCTACCTCGTTTCCTCCCTTCATCCCTCTCTCTCTCTCTCTCTCTCTCTCTCTCTCTCTCTCTCTCTCTCTCTCTCTCTCTCTCTCTCTCTCTCTCTCTCTCTCTCTCTCCCTACCTTAATAGAAAACAACAATTAGAAAAACACTTAAAGCCTTTTCCATTCCTACCTTCCCACCTCACTCCCTCTCTATCTCTCTCCCGTCATTCCTACAAGCAACAATTACAAAGATACTAAAAGCCTCTTCCATACCTACCTTTCTAGCTCCCTCCCTCTCTCTGTCTCTCTCTCCCTACCTCACTCCCTCCCTTCCTATCGTCAAGAATTCCAAAGATACTAAATGCCTACTAAATATCTACCATCCTAGCTCCCTCCATCTCTATTTACGTCCATCCCTAGCTACCAGAATTACAAAAATACTAAAAGCCTAATTCATATTTATGTTCCTACCTCAGTTCCTCTCTCTCTCTCTCTCCCTATCTCTCCTTCTACCAACAAGAATTACAAAGATATTCAAAGCTCCTCCGCACATTCCTTACTACCTCCTTTCCTACCTTCATCCCTCTCTCTCTCTCTACCTTCTTATAGACAACAATTTTAAAGATACTAGAAGCCTCCTCCATACCTACCCTCCCACCTCCCTCCCTCTCTCCCTTCCTTCCTAACTCCTTCCCACCCTACACTCTCTCTCTCTCTCTCTCTCTGTCTCTCTCTTTTTATTTTTTTTTTTTTTTTTTTTTTCTTTTCTCTCTCTCTCTCTCTCTCTCTCTCTCTCTCTACCTTCCTATAGAAAACAATTACAAAGATACTAAAAGTCTCCTCCTTACCTACCTTCGTACCTCCCTCCCTATGTCTGTCTCTCTCCCTACCTCGCTCCCTTCCTTCCTATCGACAAGAATTGCAAAGATACTAAATGCCTCCTAAATATCTTCCATCCTAGCTTCCTCCATCTCTGCCTACCTACCTCCCTAGCTACAAAAATTACAAAAATACAACAAGCTTAATTCATTCCTATGTTACTACCTTAGTCCGTCTCTCTCTCTCTCCCTATATCTCCTTCTACCAACAAGAATTACGAAGATATTGAAAGCCTCCTCCGTACGTTCCTTCCTTCTTCCTTCCCTCCCTTCAGCCCTCTCTCTACCTTCCTATAGACAACAATTACAAAGATACTAAAAACCTCCTCCATACCTACCTTCCCACCTCCCTCCCTCTCTGCCTTCCTCCCTATCTCCTTCTCGCCTTACATCACTCACTCTCTCTCTCTATCTCCTCTCTCTCTCTCTACCTCACTATAGATAACAATTACAAAGATACTAAAAGTGTCCTCCTTACTTACCTTCGTACCTCCTTCCCTCTGCCTGTCTCTCTCCCTACCTCGCTCCCTTCCTTCCTATCATAAAGAATTCTAGAGATACTAAATGCCTCCTAAATATCTACAATCCTAGCTCCCTCCATCTCTCCTTACGTCCCTGCCTAGCTACCAGAATTACAAAAATACTAAAAGCCTAACATACCTATGTTCCTACCTCAGTTCCTCTCTCTCTCTCTCCCTATCTCTCCTTCTACCAACAAGAATTACGAAGATATTGAAAGCCTCCTCCGTACCTTCCTTCCTACCTCCCTCCCTCACTTCATCCCTCTCTTTTTTTCCCTACCTTGCTATAGACAACTATTACAAAAATACTAAAAGCCTCTTCCATACCTACCTTCCCACCTCCCTCCCTCTCTGCCTTCCTTCCTACAGACAACAATTGCAAAGATGCTAAAAGAATCCTCCATATCTACCTTCCCATTCACATCCTTCTCTCTCTCTCCATACCTTTCTACCTAAAAGACTTTCAAGAAAAAGGAGAATACTCCTGTCCTACCTACCTTTGTTGTGTTTTGTGGGTGGTAGTGTTGGAAGTGTATGGCTCTTCATGTTTATCTTTGTTAAATTACATGTTTGTATATATAGGTTACGTCGTGCACAATGTAGGTTGTCTTTAATGTATGGGACTTGGTAGTTGCAAGTTTATTTTTCTAGGGAATAGGAAGGAAATGTTGTAAGCAAGAGTATATTGTGTTATAGTGTAACCCATGGTAGGGATGGTATGCATATTATATACATATGTTTTATGTGTTATATGTGTCAAGCTTGTCATTCCATGTGTGTTCGTTGTTTGTGGGATTATGTATTGTGTCTCTTGACATAAAAATAAGTGAACGCAATGTAGTGGATGGTTGATGTAGAGGGAGGAGCTTGTAGTTGGTTGTAGTGAGCCTTGTAGCGTAGACTTATAGGTTGGTTTTTGTATATATTTGTCTGTTCTAGCGGATGGCAGGAACCTTGTTGTGGTATATAATATTATTATGGTAATGTGAATTTTGGTGTAGGGAAGTTTCATGATGCTGTATTTGACTTTGATGTATGCTATTATGTACATGGTAATATATATGTCATGTGTTTGTACATTAGGTTTTAAATAAAATATATAAAAAAAAGAAACTATGTAACATGCCAAGACGAAACCATTCTCATTACTAATTTTACAAATTGTCATATTCAAAATATTGTGAACTTCCTCACTATTGCAAATCTATTAAATCATTTGTTATTTGTAATATAGAATAAGAACTATTATTAGTCTGGCCGAAATGCCTAGCATGCCCAGGCATGCTAGGCATGCTAGGCATGCTAGTGGGCATCTTTGTAATTATTGTTTTATAATATGTAAACCACATGTAATCTTGTAATTTGTTTTATAATATGTAAACCACAAATTGTAATTTTAGTAATTAAAATCTGAATGTAGATGGATGGTAGAGAGTTTTGGTCATCCTTATATCCCATACCAGTTCATCCTTATATCACACAGGTACCTATTGGTCATCCTTATATCCCATACCAGGTCATCCTTATATCCCATACCAGGTCATCCTTATATCCCATACCAGGTCATCCTTATATCCATACCAGGTCATCCTTATATCACATACCAGGTCATCCTTATATCACATACCAGGTCATCCTTATATCACATACCAGGTCATCCTTATATCCCATACCAGGTCATCCTTATATCATACCAGGTCATCCTTATATCCATACCAGGTCATCCTTATATCACATACCAGGTCATCCTTATATCACATACCAGGTCATCCTTATATCCCATACCAGGTCATCCTTATATCACATACCAGGTCATCCTTATATCACATACCAGGTCATCCTTATATCACATACCAGGTCATCCTTATATCACATACCAGGTCATCCTTATATCCCATACCAGGTCATCCTTATATCACATACCAGGTCATCCTTATATCACATACCAGGTCATCCTTATATCCCATACCAGGTCATCCTTATATCCCATACCAGGTCATCCTATATCCATACCAGGTCATCCTTATATCCCATACCAGTCATCCTTATATCCCATACCAGGTCATCCTTATATCCATACCAGGTCATCCTTATATCACATACCAGGTCATCCTTATATCCCATACCAGTTCATCCTTATATCACATACCAGGTCATCCTTATATCACATACCAGGTCATCCTTATATCACTTACCAGTTCATCCTTATATCACATACCAGATCACTCATATATATTTCACATACTCAGTCATCCTATTCCCATACCAGTTCATCCTTATATCACATACCAGGTCATCCTTATATCACTTACCAGTTCATCCTTATATCACATACCAGATCACTCATATATCCCATACAGTTCATCCTTATATCCCATACAGTTCATCCTTATATCACATACCAGTTCATCCTTATATCACATAACATCTATAATGTGTGTACTCACCCTCCTATTTGTGATTGCAGGGGTCGAGACTCAGCTCCTGGCCCCGTGTGTGTGTGTGTGTGTGAATGTTTTCTTATAATCTAAAAGAGGTTAGGGAAATGTAAATACGAGAAGAGAGATAAACTTGTTAAATTGTTTAATAATTATTTCTAGCTAAACTTTATCTTCCATAAGATAATTCATGGTAGTTTCTTCTTTACCTTACCAACAAGTGTCTCAAACTAGTAACTTTTCACACCTTTCACAAAGGATGTCTTGAAAATCCCGAAAACCAACATTCTCCATCACAATATTGAAATATATAAAGTTTCTGAATTCCCGAACATTGAGGAAGTCTGATTTTTTCTGCCTTCAACTTTTCGATTTTATTTTGAAAAGAATAACATAATTTTAACAACCGTGAATGTATATATGAATGTGTACAAATTAGTGTACATATGTGTTTGTGGCACAGGGAAACGTGTGTGTGTGTGTGTGTGTGTGTGTGTGTGTGTGTGTGTGTGTGTGTGTGTGTGTGTGTGTTGTGTGTGTGTGTGTGTCAGGCGATAAGTGTGTATCACACATGTACGTGCGTGTCTGCGCCCGAGTGTTGTTTTATGTGTTTATGGATGATGATAAATCCGCAGGTTTCCTTTGTGAAAATACGCAAAAGAGTGTGAAAATAAGTGTGTGTGTGAGTAGGTTTATTTACACAAATGATTATATATATTAAAATATGAGTAAATTACCCAGGATAACCCCCAACAAATCAAACAAAGTGAATTATTTAGATTATGCGCTTATAACTGCTCGTCTTACAAATACAACAGTCAAATAAACAAATAAAAATATAAAGTTCAACACTTATTACAGTTTTCGTAGAGGTGGACAAACAAATTAACACACGAACACACAAACACACAGTGAAACATTCACAAACTCACTTAAACTGCTAAATAAGTACAAAATGTTATATTTAATGTAGATGAATTATACAATATAAATAGACCTCCCAAAATTTCATTGAGTGGCCTCACCTTGGTGGGGGAACTGGAGGGTAGCTTGGCTGCGTCTAGCTGGTGTACGGTCGTGGCTGTCTTGGTGGGTGTAATTACTGGACGCAGTTTTCTGTGTGTCACCTCCAGTAATTCCACCCACCTGGACAGTCTCTACCGTAGGCCAGCTAGACAAGACCTCGTTCTCATCCAGCTAGATCACTGAGGGTGGCTGAGCTGACTTCGGGATACATAACCTGGGGAAGGCTGAGACTGGAAGATATCCTAAGGGAAGTGAGGAAGGGGAGACATCCGGGGGCCCACGGATGGATTCCTGGAAACATGGACCTGGGGATGGCATGGAAACCTTGGGGAAGTGGGGAAGGGAGAATATCTGAAGGCGGACAGATGGACTCCTGGACACATGGACCTGGGAAAGAGGAGGATACTGGTTGCTGAGGCAGATCTTGGGGAAGTGGGGAAGGGAGAATATCTGAGGGGACACAGATGGACTCCTGGACACATGGACCTGGGGAAAGCATCAAACAGACAGTAAATGGGTGGGCGGATCCTAAAGACGAACCACTGGCCTCCACGTGGCAGGGTCTGGTAACTCAGATAACTCTGAGGCTGACAGTGGTCGCAAATTATTAAATAATAATAATGACAATGTCGATTTCTTATAAGAAACCCAATGATATATGATTTTTTAACATTTAGCATTTCAGGAAAGCACATCTTAATATCAGATGATGTCGTTCACACACGACACCCAATAAATTATGCGACTTACTTATACTACCATCTAAAATACTTTTAGATATTTTTTTTACCTATGAACGCTTATCATTTAACTTTATTTATTAGGAGTGTTGAGACAAAGTTAGAATACCAGAAGGCTCTCACTCATTTAATTTTTGATGTATACGGCATATGTATATGCGTGTGTCTTTCATCCTCCTCATGGAGGAGGATAATATCAAATAAAATCAGAATTGTTGGTAAAAATATTAACTCCTCAACTTGGCAACATTTCTGAAGCCCACTTGCAAAATATCAACATGTCTAATGACATTACACTTGTTAGTTTTGAGTTCTCTTTGTCTTTTGATAAAAATACCATTATAGTATTAGAGTGTAGTTGATTACAAGTTTCAGTTTGAGGGAAAATACTATGCTCAAAAACAGGGAATGGCGATGGGTAATCCGTTGTCCCCCTTATTAAGCATGGCAGGAAAGATATCCTGCCATGTGGATGACATCTTGTGTCTTTGGCCAAATGATATGACCCTGGACACATTTTTACCAAGACTTAACACTTTAGTCCCGTCTATTAAATTCACCGTGAAGAAAGAGGTGGAGTGTAAACTTCCATTCTTAGATGTGTTGATACACCGAGTTGATAGAAAGTTTAAGTTTACAGTATATAGGAAGACCACCAATGTGTGCTCATACATTCACTACTATTCCAACCATGAGACGAGAGTCAAAAGAAGTGTATTTCTTACTATGTTTTTGAGAGCCTATGGAGTGTGCAGTCCGGAGTTCCTAGATGAAGATATTAGGAAAATATTTGACATTGGTATGAAACTGCGGTATCCTAAGGTGGTTGTGGAATCTGCCTTGCTGGCAGCTAAGAAATTTATTATTGAACAGAACCCAGGATAACACCTCAGACCAAGAATGTGCTGGTCCTCCCATACAACGAGAATTTATCTATCCTGCTGAATGCTCTTAGAAGATTTAATATACAAGTAGTATTTAAAAATTCACGGACTGTTAGATGCATCCTGATAAAGAATGTACCACAACAACGTGTTGGTGGTTTACCTGGAGTTTACCTGGAGAGAATTCCAGGGGTCAACGCCCCCGCGGCCCGGTCTGTGACCAGGCCTCATGTTGGACCAGAGCCTGATCAACCAGGCTGTTACTGATGGCCGCACGCAGTCCAACGTACGAACCACAGCCTGGCTGGTCAGGTACCGACTTTAGGTGCCTGTCCAGTGCCTGCTTGAAGACAGCCAGGGGTTTGTTGGTAATCCCCCTTATGTATGCTGGGAGGCAGTTGAACAATCTTGGGCCCCTGACACTTATTGTGTTGTCCCTCAACGTGCTAGTGGCACTCCTGCTTTTCATTGGGGGGATGTTACATCGCCTGCCGAGTCTTTTGCTTTCGTAGGGAGTGATTTTCGTGTGCAAGTTTGGTACTAATCCCTCGAGAATTTTCCACGTGTATATAACAATGTATCTCTCCCGCCTGCGTTCTAGGGAGTACAGGTTTAGAAACTTCAAGCGTTCCCATTAATTGAGGTGGTTTATCGCAGTTATGCGTGCCGTGAAGGTTCTCTGCACATTTTCAAGGTCAGCAATTTCACCTGCCTTGAAAGGTGCAGTTAGTGTGCAGCAATATTCCAGCCTAGATAGAACAAGCGATTTGTAAAGTGTCAACATGGGCTTTGCATCCCTGGTTTTGAAGGTTCTCATTATCCATCCTGTCATTTTTCTAGCAGATGCGATTGCTACGGTGTTATGGTCCTTGAAGGTGAGATCCTCTGACATGATCACTCCCAGGTCTTTGACATTAGTTTTTCGCTCTATTGTGTGGTTGGAATTTGTTTTGTACTCCGATGAGATTTTAATTATTTCACGTTTTCCGTATCTGAGTAATTGAAATTTCTCATCATTGAACTTCATATTGTTTTCTTCAGCCCATTTAAAGATTTGGTTTATGTCTGCTTGGAGTCTTGCAGTGTCTTCAACGGTGGACACTGTCATACAGATTCGGGTGACATCTGCAAAGGAAGACACGGCACTGTGGCTTATATCCCTGTCTATGTCCGATATGAGGATGAGGAACAGGATGGGAGCGAGTACTGTGCCTTGTGGAACAGAGCTTTTCACATTAGCTGCCTCAGACTTTACTCTGTTGACTACTACTCTTTGTGTTCTACTTGTTAGGAAATTATAGATCCATCTACCAACTTTTCCTGTTATTCCTTTATCACGCATTTTGTGTGCTATTACACCATGGTTACACTTGTCAAAGTCTTTTGCAAAGTCTGTGTATATAACATCTGCATTCTGTTTGTCCTCTAGAGCATCCAGGAGCTTGTCATAGTGGTCCAGTAGTTGGGACAGACAGGAGCGACCTGCTCTAAACCCTTGCTGCCCTGGGTTGTGTAATTGATGGTTATCTAGATGAGTGGCGATCTTGCTTCTTAGAACCCTTTCAAAGATTTTTTTGATATGGGACGTTAGCGCTATTGGTCTGTAGTTCTTTGCCATTGCTTTACTGCCGCCTTTGTGGAGCGGGGCTATGTCTGTTGTTTTTAGTAACTGTGGGACGACCCCAGTGTCCATGCTCCCTCTCCATAGGATGTTAAAAGCACGTGATAGGGGCTTCTTGCAGTTCTTGATGAACACTGAGTTCCATGATTCGGGGCCTGGAGCGGAGTGCATGGGCATTTATTGTCTTTTCAAAGTCATGTGGCGTCAGGGTAATGTCAGATAGGCTTGCGTCTACCAGGTTCTGTGGCACTCTAATAAAAAAATCATTTAGGTCTTCAACTTTTAGTCTGGTTAGCGGCTCGCTAAAAACTGAGTCATACTGGGACTTTAGTAACTCACTCATTTCCTTGCTGTCATCTGTGTAAGACCCATCTCGTTTTAGTAGGGGCCCAATACTGGATGTTGTTCTCGACTTTGTTTTGGCATAAGAAAAGAAATACTTTGGGTTTCTTTCAATTTCATTTATGGCTTTTAGTTCTTCCTGCGTTTCTTGATTCCTGTAAGATTCCTTTAGTTTTAGTTCGATGTTTGCTATTTCTCTGACCAGTGCCTCCCTACGTATTTCAGATATATTGGCCTCTTGTAGCCGCTCTGTTATTCTTTGCCTTCGCCTGTATAGAGAGCGCCTCTCTCTTTCTAGTTTACATCTTCTCCTCCTTTTCCTTAAGGGAATTTGCCTTGAGCAAACCTCAAGTGCCACAGAGTTAATTTGTTCTAGACATAGGTTAGGATCCGTGATGCTTAGGCTATCTTCCCAGTTTATATCATTTAGGATTTGGTTTACTTG
This sequence comes from Cherax destructor, assembly GCA_009830355.1. NCBI lineage: Eukaryota > Metazoa > Arthropoda > Malacostraca > Decapoda > Parastacidae > Cherax > Cherax destructor. Next base: position 27,282 of record WNWK01024653.1, read on the forward strand.
GTCCCACCTTATGTTTTTGTTATTGAAGTTGAAATTGGAGAAGGCTCCATCACGACTGATCACATTTTGTCGATCTGGGGCTCTCCTCATGCATGTCTGGACCTCTATTATGTTGTGATCTGAATATATCGTTTTTGATATGATGACATTTCGTATCAGATCATCATTGTTAGTGAAGATGAGGTCCAGTGTATTCTCCAATCTTGTAGGCTCTATTAT
>WNWK01024654.1:0-29460 GCA_009830355.1 Cherax destructor
TTAAGCCAGGATATACATAGTGTGTAAAGTTATACGTATAAACTGTAATAAGGTCGAAATAGTGAGAGGATATGAATCGCTACCCCGACCAACCACATGTTAAATAACGCCCAGTCTCGTGGGCGTATCGAAGTCAAGGAAATTAATCTTCCTTGACTCGACGAGACAACCCACATCAAGATCTTGATGGATGAATTATATCGAACGTGGAAGATCACGAGATCTGTCGAAGCCCATCGACAAGGATGCAGCCACCCCACCGTAAGTATAAATTGTATCCTCGTACTAGCTGGCCAGTAGGTATGTTGATATATTAAGTGTCTACGGTGGGAATAATGAAGGTCTCCAGTGAACACCCAAGATGCAGATAAGGGGTGAGTGAACATTAATTACCTGTACTCTCTCCTCTTGCTCCTCAATCAGTCCCATATCATATTTCTAAACCATACAGTCCGCTAAAATTTAATCATACAATACTTCTTATTATAATCCCTTCAAATTTATTTACACTGGTCCAGAGTGAAGTGGGGTAAGTGTGAAGATATCGAAGGATCCCCTCGGGTGCAACCAGGAGTGGGAGAAATTTCTCACACACCTTGCGGGAGTGACTGCGGTAAAATTATACTAGTCGGTCATCTCCCCGGGAGATTGTTTGTTGCAAGTGGCAGTGTCCCAGATAGACAATCTCTCATAATTCCCCACAAATTTAGTGAAAAATTAGAAAGTATGATTATTGATGCACACATGAACAAAGACCACTTAATCCACACAGGAGACTTCAATATAAACCTCCTACAAGATCAAGACCCACAAGTAACTGAATTCACAAACACTATGAGCAACTGCTTGCTGCTACTAACAGTAACAAAACTTACAAGAATCTCTGAGACTTGTGCCTCCCTATTAGACCACATCTGGACAAACACCATATCCCCTTTAAAATCAGGCATAATCACAGATAATACCACAGACCACTACCCTACCTTTCTCATAACCAACCTCGGTAAATTACCCTAAAAAAACTAAACAGATCACAGCTAAGAGACTAAACAGTCCCTGCCTAACACCCAGCATTCTCAAAGCTATATGAAAAACAGTACAGAATGGGTCAAATAACAAGAGACCAAACAAAACATTACTCATCAAACCTAACCAGCCTGATAAGAAGGTCAAAAAAATTGTATTATGAGAACAGATTACAGAACTTAAAAGGTGATATAAAAAAGACCTGGAAAACCCTATCTGAAATTCTAGGAACTTAAAAGATATCCAGTAAAAGAACAATCAAACTAACAAAACCAGGTGAACCCTTACTCCCACCGACTGAAACAGCAGACTCAATGATTTCTTCCCGCCTTACAAATTTAATCATTTTTTTTCACTAAGGTATTTGAGGAGGTAGATCATGGTAATGAATATGATAATGTGTATATGGACTTCAGTAAGGCTTTTGATAGAGTCCCACATCAGAGACTATTGAGGAAAATTAAGGCACACGGAATAGGAGGAGACATTTTTTCATGGATAGAGGCATGATTGACAAATAGGCAGCAGAGAGTTTGCATAAATGGGGAGAAATCAGAGTGGGGAAGCGTCACAAGCGGTGTTCCACAGGGGTCAGTATTGGGGCCCTTGTTGTTCACAGTCTACATAAACGACATAGATGAGGGAATAAATAGCGACATAAGCAAGTTTGCCGATGACACCAAAATAGGCAGTCCAATTCATTCAAATGAGGACATTAGAGCACTCCAGGAAGATTTGAATAGACTGATGCAGTGGTCGGAGAAGTACCAGATGCAGTTTAATATAGATAAATGCAAAGTTCTAAATATTGGAGAGGACAATAACCATGCCACATATAAACTAAATAATGTAGATCTTAATACTACTGATTGCGAAAAGGATTTAGGAGTTCTGGGTAGCAGTAATCTAAAACCAAGACAGCAGTGCATAAGTGTTCGCAATAAAGCGAACAGAATCCTTGGCTTCATATCAAGAAGCATAAATAATAGGAGTCCTCAGGTTGTTCTTCATCTCTATTTATCCTTGGTTAGGCCTCATCTAGATTATGCTGCACAGTTTTGGTCACCGTATTACAGAATGGATATAAATGCTCTGGAAAACGTACAAAGGAGGATGACTAAGTTGATCCCATGTATCAGAAATCTTGTACAAGAATGGTATACAAAACCGACAAGATGAAATTAAACACATGTGCAACATCTGGGTATCTTTATTGTAGACGTTTCGCCATCCAGTGGCTTTATCAATACAAATTCTAGGACATTATTTGAAGACAGTAGAACTATATACAAAAGATGAGGTAATCAGTCCCTCGGCCTTGGAGTGGTGTGAACAGCACCGAAGTCGTAGAGTTCTACTGTCTTCAAATAATGTCCTAGAATTTGTATTAATAAAGTTTGAAAGAGCTTCAGCATTCCAGGGGTACGATGTTTTCTATAGGCTAGGCCCAGTCTGCGAGCAGTAAGGTTCAGTGTTCGAAGTTTAGGATCATTGTAATAAGTATGGTTTTTATGGGAGGTATGATTATTATGGAAGTTGGTTGGGTTTAGAGTTCCAGGAGGTTTCAGAGGCGGCTCTAAGTAGTTCTGAGTACTGCTCACAAGGTCATTATTAAAGGTCTCAACAGAGGAACACTCGTAAGAATTGTACTAGTACGTCACATGTGCAACAAAGTCATCATGTTGATCAGGGGGAACATTAAAACGTTTTCGTTTGAATATTCCACCAGGAAGGATAGTATTACCAATATCTAGTGAGGTTAGCCTTGGGAAATGATCTGATGATATATCTGATACAATGGAAGACTCACAGCTGGCAGAAGTAATGTTGAAGCCAAGACACAGATCAAGGACACCTCCAAAGATATGTGTGGGTTCAAGGTCACCTACAATTTGCACATTATCATGACTATTTAACAGTGACAACAGTTGGTTACCATTACGATTACCAAACTGTGAGTTTCCAATGCTTTTGTCTTGCATTATAATCTCCAACAATAAGAGTAGGCTCAGACTGAGCACAAGTTTACCTGGAGAGAGTTCCAGGGGTCAACGCCCCTGCGGCCCGGTCTGTGACCAGGCATCATGTTGGATCAGAGCCTGATCAACCAGGCTGTTACTGCTGGCCGCACGCAGTACAACGTACGAACCACAGCCTGGCTGGTCAGGCACCGACTTTAGGTGCCTGTCCAGTGCCTGCTTGAAGACAGCCAGGGGTTGGGAGCTCCAAGTGATTAAACTTATCAGCAGGAGCATACAAGTTAAATATGTTGAGAGCAGAGTTACCAATATAAATCCTAACACCATGGTATTGTAGCCCCTCTGTTTTCTTATGTGTGAGAAGTTGATAGGGAAGTGATTTTTTAATATATAGAAAACAAGAGTTAGTAGATTTGAGGTTATATGCAACAAATGATGGCAATTTAGGGGGCTGGATTTTTCAGGGACTCTGCACTCTTGTAGACACACAACATCAATGGGTTCGGTAGTTACTTTATGATGAAGGTCAGGAAGTCTTTTTCTAAGTGATGCAATATTCCAACTTAAAATACAAAGTATATACGAGTTTTGATCCATTATAGAAGTCGTGGGATCTAGCTTAGTTTCTCAGCATAATGAAATTTTTTTTCATATAAATAGCAGACCTTATCAATGTCAGCAGTGCTACCCTGGTTCATGAGTTTTTTAAGTGCACTTCTAGTTGTGAGGCCTCGTGGGAGTCTTTGTTTACACAGAGCACGACGTGAATGTATGATAGGTGGCACCACCACTCACATTCCCACATTCCGCGTCCAGCTCTGGTGGTGAGCGGACGTGCTGGCTCTACCCTAGCGGCGGCATAGTGAGACTTGTTTTTCAAACAAGATGACTGCCAACTATCGACGACGAATCAATACTGTATGTATTGAGCTACTGCAGGGAACGATTCTACCGGCGAATGCTGACGTCCTATTGACAGCTATTCTACGTGACATCTACAGCGTATCTTACGAGGACCTTTATGGAGTGGCCATAAATGGGATACGACGAGTCTTTGTGAAATTTGCAAGCACTGAGGTGTATCGACGTGTGGTGGATGTCTACCAGGACAAGAAGATGGTGGTCAACATGGAAGTCGAGGTTTGTCTACAGGATGTCTCGACAGTATACAAGTGGGTAAAACTTCATAACATTCCTTTTGAGGCGTGCCCTGAAGATATACGTGACGTAATGAAAGAATATGGTGTCATTCATGCTATAAATATAGGAAGATGGGCGCAGGGGCCATACGCTGGTTTGTTGGAAGGGTCATACTCAGTAAAAATGAGTTTGAGGAAACCCATACCGTCTTATGTGCTAATGGAATGTTTTCGCACACAGATTTATGTTCATTACCAGGGGCAAGTGAAAACTTGCAGGTTGTGTGGACAATCTGGACATTATGCAGCTGTTTGTGAGAGACGTAAGGAAGTGGTGAGGAACAATGAAGAGACAGCGAAGAGACCGGCAGATAATGAGCATGGGACGGAAGGAGCTGTTGAGGAAACTGCAAGTGTGCAGAATGTTGGATTGGAAGTCTCCCAATGGAGTGAGGAGGTGGACAAAGCGGAAGAGAGGGTTGACAGTGAGTTGACGGGTGGTGAAGACGTGGCTAATGACATGGAACATGAGAGTGTATATGAGAGTGGGGTAAGTGAGGGTATTGATGAAGCAATACTAAGAGACTTGGGTGAGATTATTGGTGGTGAGGATTTAGATTTGGTGCAAACATTGGCGATAGGCTGATAGACAGGGTGCACCTGCCTATTGACGAGACAGCGAGTGGGGGAGAAGAGGCAACGGAGGTGAGGGTTGAAGTGGAGATACATCAACAGTGTGAGGAAGAGGGAGTAGAGATGGATAAGAGTGAATCTCAGAAGAGATCAGGGGAAGAGGCAGAAAATGACATCATAACACCGGGACAGTGCCCGGGGAAAAAGGCTTGGACAGAAGTGGTGAAGGGTAAAGGGGGGGGTGAGGGAGAGGAGTAGTACTGGAGTGTCAGCAACAGCAGTTGGAAAGAAAAAGGGTGGTTTACAGGGTGTAAGGAATGTTAAAGGTGAAGGTACACTGCCGCAACGGAAGGGGAAACCCATGTCTCTACTTTCAAGTGTATTAGCATGAATATGAATGGCCTTCGTCAGGAGGTTAAAAGGAAATGGGAGGAGGTTACGCTAAGTAGGCTTCATGTAGATGTTGTGTTTTTTCAGGAACATAATTTTAGGAGTGGGGAGGAGTTGGTTTTAAAGGGTTATAGGTTATTTGTGGGTAGGACGGATTTATTAAAAGGGGGAGTGGGTGTGGGTGTGAGGGAGGGGTGTCCTTTTATTTTAGGATCATGGGAGGTGGAGGGGAGGGGTAGGGTTGTTAAGGTGGATGGTAGGTGGGGTGTAGTGCAAGTTTGTTTCCTGGGGTTTATTTACCAGCGGTGCACAGTTTAAAAGTAAAGGAGGATTTTTTGAGGTCAGAATTGATATACGCCTTCCGGGGATTACCTCAAGTAACCGTAATTGGGGGAGACTGGAATAGTGTCATACGTTTAAAGGATGTGGAGCTGAGGGGTTCAACGCCAGTATTAAAAATACTGAGGGAGGTATTTAATGTGGTGGGTGTGGTGGACGTGGTAGGTGGGAATGAATTAGTGGAATATACTTATAGTAGGGGTGCACATGCAGCGAGGTTGGATAGAATATATGTTACGAAAGCGGTGGTAGTGGAGAAGGTGGAGTGTGTTGATGTGGGTTTCTCTGATCATAAAGGTGTGTTAGCACAACTGGGATGGGAGGGTGCGGTGCGGGTATATGGGAGTTATTGGAAGTTAAATGTTAGTTTGCTGAGAAGGTTAGGAGGGGAGATGAATTTTGAGGGTTGGTGGAGTGGGGTGTGGGGAGGGGGCAGGGGTATTATGGGGGTTGTGAGGTGGTGGAATGATAGGGGAAAACCAGTAATAAAAGATTTTTTTATGCGACTGGGCAGGGAAGATGCACGATTTAGGTTTGGGTATCAAAGGTATTTGGAGAGTTTGTTGCAGGGTCTAGGGGGAGTGGGGGGCTGGTAGGGGTGAGGAAAGGGAAGGGGTGAGGGCGGCATTGCAGGAGTTACAGAATGAGAGGTTTCAGGTGCTGAGGTTGAGAAGTGGTATGGAAGAGGTATTATGGGGAGATAAAGTGTCAGCAGTTGTGCTGAGAAGGTTTAGGAAACGAAGGGAGGTAATGACGATTGGTGCAATTGAGGTAGATGAGGGTATGGGGGGGTATGATGTTGGGAATGTGTTAAAAACCACGGAAGCAATGGGAGGGTATGGGGAAGTGTGGTTTGGGAAAAATATGAGGAAATGGAGGAATTGAAAGGGGGGGAAGAGGGAATTTTGGGACATATTATTGAGAGAGTGACAGAGAAGGAAAGGGAAGAGTTAGAGGGAGTTATAACGGAGGAGGAAGTGTGGGAGGCAGTTAAAGGCCTCAGGATGGGGAAAACGCCTGGGATAGATGGGTTACCTGGGGAGTTATATGTTCAGTATTGGGATGTGTTGAGAGATGTGTTGGTGAAAGTGTTTAATGATATGAAGGGGGAAGGGGTAATGGAGGAAATGGTAAGGACGGGGGTGGGGGTATTGGTGCCAAAGAGGGAGGGTGCGCAAAGTTTTCATGATTATAGAGTAATAATGTTGATGAGTACAGATTATAAGATTTATGCAAAGATTTTGGCAAACAGGTTGAGGAGGAGAATGGGGATTTGGTTACACAGGGGACAATATGGTATACCGGGTAGGAGTATGAGACATGGGCACAGAAGGATTAAGGATTTTATTGAGGAATGTACTGAGGGAGGGGTGTTAGGTCTGGATTGGGCTAAGGCGTATGATAGGGTTAATAGGAAGGTATTATTTGATGTCATGATGCGCATGGGTTTTGGGGGTGAGGTGGTGGGTTGGGTAAAGCAATTGTATGAGAATGCGGTAATGAGGATGCAGATAAATGGACGGTTAGGGTGGGAAGTTAGGATGGACAAGGGTATACGTCAGGGTTGTCCATTGTCTCAATTATTATTTGCTATTTTACAGGACCCGTTTTATAGGTTAGTGGAGAAGGGGAAAGGGGCACAGGGAAAAGGGACGTGTGTAGGGGCAGAGGTCATAGGTTATGTTGATGACACAAATCTGTTAGTTACATCTGTAGAAAGTCTGAGGTGGGTAGGTGAGATAGTGGTGAGGTTTAGTAAGTTAACAGGTATGGAAGTGAATAAATGTAAGTCCTTGTTGCTAGAGGTGGGAGGGTGGGTGGGGGAACGTTGGGGGAGAGAGAGAGGGTTGGTCATGTGTTCGTGTTTTGAAGGTTTGTGGTATAATTTTTAGTAATGATTTAGGGAGGGCCAGGGAGGAGAATTCGAAGGGGGTAGTGGATAGGGTTTTAGGCAGGATGAGGGGTTGGGGTTCCAAGGAAATTACTTTATTGCAAAGGGTGGTAGTGATTAATGTACTGATTTATAGTAAACTTTGGTTCAGAGTGGGAGTGTTTCCTCTAGTTGAGGAAGACATGCGTAGACTGGAAAAAGGTGTTTTGAGTTTTATATGGGGGAGGGGTAGGCATTGGTTAAGTAGGGAGGTGGTAGAAATGAGAGTGAAGTGGGGAGGTTTGGGTTTGGTACCTTTGAGAAGGCGCCTGAGAAGTGTTTTTCTGAAGCAAGAGTTTTTGCTGATGGGAGGTAGGGGGGGTAGGAAAATAGGGGGGTAATGAAGGAAGTGAGGAAATGGTGGAGGGGTAAAGAGCTAGTAGAGTGCGAGAAAGTCATTAGGTTTCTGTTAGTGGTACGTGAACCTGCTAAGGTTGGATAGAATTAGTAGTAATGAAGTGGTGTTGCAAGGGGAGGCATTGTTTCCCTTATATGGGTGGAAAAGTATTTGGGGTTGGTTGAACAAAGTCAAGGTGGCTCCGAGAGTTAGGGAATTGGGTTATAGGTTTTTGCACGGCATATTGGCTATGAGGGGGCAACTGTTTATTATGGGGTTTGCAAGAGATGGGGTTTGTCCGAAGTGTGGGAATATGAGACGGCATTTCATGCGGTGTATTTTTGTAGAAGCCTGGAGTTGGTAACATTATGGTTGCACAGGGTATTGGGATGGATAGGGAAGGGGGGGAAATCTCGGTGTTACGTGCTCTGAGTTTAGAGCTGAGTGAATTTCTGGAAGGTGTACGTAGGGCTATAACATACATTATGTTAGACTATTTGTATAATATATGGTGCATGAGAGAGGTGGAAGGGGTAGGAATGGTCAAGGTTCTAGCTGCGGTATTTGTTAAAACGAAATATAGGAATGAAGTAATATACGGTAGAAGTTGGGTTGGAGACAGAGTTTTCCGGAGGTTTACAGAGATATGACAGTGGGTGGGTTACGTAGGTTGGGGAGGGATGGGTAGGGGGGGAGTGTTAGTTTTGAGGAAAGTTAGTGGGGTAGAGGTTGTGTGGAGGGAGGTGAGTTAGTGTGGGGGGGGTAGTGATAGTGGTTGGGTTTTGAGTGTGGGTTTTAAGGGGTATGGGGGCATAGGTTACCTGAGGTTGTGGCAGTGTTTCCTTTGTTTTGATGGTGGTTATTGATGTTTAACAGCTTTTGTTATTTTTGTAATCTTTGGTTTGTTGGTTTGAGTATAATTTATGAATATAGGTCAAGTTAGGATTGAGTTTTTCAACATCATGGTTGAGTGACGATGTAAGTTGTATGGTTTAGTGAAACAAGGTTTCTTGTCATGTCGACAATGCATTGGTAGGGATAATGTAATGGTAAACAGCAACAGTTTGGGTTTCCTTTTGTTTGTTTATAGGAGAGACCATTATAAGTGGCATGGTTGTTCATAATTAATATAAAAAAAAAACTCACATTCCCTCCTCCACTAGCATTACACGCATCACTATAAATGTCATCACCAACACCACTACTAACATTGTGTTCATTACATTTATCAGCAGTGCTATATTCAACATTAATGTCAATGTGGCTAACCTCATCACATTCGGCACCACCACTAATATTACACTCATCACTATTACTATTATAGAAACCACTGCCCTCATCACACTCAGCACCACCACTTATATTACACTCATAACTATTACTAACATCATAGACAACACTGCCCTCAGCATGATGCTCACTATAGTTATCAACACAGCTGTTGGGTTCGTCATTACCGTAATTAAAGGATACCGGTGTATAGGAGGGTCAAGGGACACTCACCTCACTAGACACAGGCAATATGGGTGTAGTGGCATGCGGGTCGCAGTGCCGCTTTCAAGGTCATTCACCAGGCCACAGTCTTCTCGAGAGTTACCAAACACTGCAATACTCGTTAATTACCCCAAACCTGCAGCACTTAACAAATAATAAAAAACAATTTACACAATGTATATGTAGAAATATAATGATTGAAAATTTTTACTATTGCAATCTTAACTAGGCGCTAAACCCACTAGATGAGATGACAAGGAAAATAGATGTTAACAGACTGGCCCGGTGGTCTGGTGGCTAGAGCTCTCGCTTCACACACGGAGGGCCCGGGTTCGATTTCCGGCGGGTGGAAACATTTCGACGTGTTTCCTTACACCTGTTGTCATGTTCACCTAGCAGCAAATAGGTACCTGGGTTGTTAGTCGACTGGTGTGGGTCGCATCCTGGGGGACAAGATTAAGGACCCCAATGGAAATAAGACAGACAGTCCTCGATGACGCACTGACTTTCTTGGGTTATCCTGGGTGGCTAACCCTCCCGGGTTAAAAATCTGAAGAAATCTTATCTTATCTTTATCACAGTTTAAAGGTAATTCGACTCGAGAGAGAAAGTATTCATGAAACTGAACATCATGCAAGAGTAAGCTTGTTCACAGTAAAAATGCAATAATCTTATACCTGAACAAAATTTACATAATGTTATAAAAATAGCTAAAGTTACTCACTCGCTATGGACCCCAATGGAAATAAGTCACTCTGTCTGACTTTTTGGGTTATCCTAGGTTCTCTACACATATGCTGCTATGTATGATAATCTATGTAACTGTATTTGTGTATACCTGAATAAACTTACTTACTTACTAGCACAGATGAATAGTGCAATTTGAAATAGTTCTGGGAATTTAGCAGTAAAGTTTCAGTCTGAATGGGAAAATGTATTAGAAAACACAGCACAACACTAGGATAAGCAACTAAATTGTGTAACCATATTTAATAGTTCAGTTACACTGAGCAGAGAATGCATTACACTGAGTTAATAAATGTAAGGAGTCACTACACTGAAATAAACTCTGAGCATTTTAAAGTCTTAATACAGGCTTACAAATGACAGTTAACTGTCTATAAAGCGAAACATTGTTGCTGAAGGTCAGAAATAATCCTAGTGTAGAGGTGAAAGAAAGTTAGGGTAGTTACTCTATGTGTATCTGGCGACCCACGCACCAACTACATAACACAGCGTCTTCACAGGAGGCGACTTCTTTGGAATGAATATGCGCTTTCTGACGGCTCACAGAACCTGCGGCCTTATCGTCGGTGCTCAAAATATCTTCTTTCTTCACCTGGTCTGTGAGAGGTGGTGGAAATGTACAAGCATGGAGAGATATGTGGGTGATGGTGGTAGTGACACAGCTACTCTGCTCTCCCTAACATTACTCACTCTTTAAATCCATCTGGCTTGTCAACCCACACTAAGCCACTAGGTAAAAGTTTGCTTTTACCGGCATTTTACTGGTAATGCAAAGCAGTGCAGACACACTGGAAGCAGATTTCACAATGGCTTTCTCTTCAGAGCTGGCTTGGACTACCCGGGCTGGCTTGCTGGCTTTGTGTTCTCGATGCAGGAAAAACACTGGTATGGCAGGAACACTGTAGAACGTTTATGTAGACGTGCTGGGGGGTCAGGACAGCTGTAACTGCAGGCTACCTTAGCTTGTTCTGGCTGGGTTGGAGTTTTGCTTTCAAGCCTGCTTGAATGTGCTTGATAAACCCATGTCAACCACTTGGAGATTTGCTTCTAGCAGGCAAATAGGCACACAGGAGACACATTCTTAAGAGAGGTGAGGGAAAAATCGTGGAGTGCTGGCAGGAGGACTGACAGGGGCACTCAGGCACTTATGTGGGCTGGTAAGATCCGCCTCTAGACCCCCCCAACATCTTGCTTCTGGGGGATTTCAACCTAAGGCACCTAAAATGGAGGAACATTGCAAATAATGTGGTAGCAGAGATAACACCAGGAGGCAGCTCAGATGAAAACTCGCACACACACGAGCTTTTAAATCTCTGCTCCAAATTCACCTTAAACCAGTAAATAATAGAGCCTACAAGATTGGAGAATACGCCGAACCTCATCTTCACTAACACTGATGATCTGATACGAAATGTCATCATATCAAAAACGATATACTCAGATCACAACATAATAGAGGTTTAGACATGTATGAGGGGGGCCCCAGATCGACAAAATGTGATCAGTCGCGAGGGAGCCTTCTCCAATTTCAACTTCAATAACAAAAACAAGGTGGGACCAAGTAAACCAAGTACTAAATTATATAAACTGGGAAGATAGCCTAAGCATCACGGATCCTAACCTATGTCTAGAACAAATTAACTCTGTGGCACTTGAGGTTTGCTCAAGGCAAATTCCCTTAAGGAAAAGGAGGAGAAGATGTAAACTAGAAAGAGAGAGGCACTCCCTATACAGGCAAAGGCAAAGAATAACAGAGCGGCTACAAGAGGCCAATATATCTGAAATACGTAGGGAGGCACTGGCCAGAGAAATAGCAAACATCGAATTAAAACTAAAGGAATCTTACAGGAATCAAGAAACGCAGTAAGAACTAAAAGCCATAAATGAAAATGAAGGAAACTCAAAGTATTTCTTTTCTTATGCCAAAACAAAGTCGAGAACAACATCCAGTATTGGGCCCCTACTAAAACGAGATGGGTCCTACACAGATGACAGCAAGGAAATGAGTGAGTTACTAAAGTCCCAGTATGACTCAGTTTTTAGCGAGCCGCTAACCAGACTGAAAGTTGAAGACCTAAATCATTTTTTTATGAGAGTGCCACAGAACCTGGTAGACGCAAGCCTATCTGACATTACCCTGACGCCACATGACTTCGAAAAGGCGATAAATGACATGCCCATGACTCCGCTCCAGGCCCGGACTCATGGAACTCAGTGTTCATCAAGAACTGTAAGAAGCCCATATCACGTGCTTTTAACATCTTATGGAGAGGGAGCATGGACACTGGGGTCGTCCCGCAGTTACTAAAAACAACAGACATAGCCCCACTCCACAAAGGCGGCAGTAAAGCAATAGCAAAGAACTACAGACCAATAGCGCTAATGTCCCATATCATAAAAATCTTTGAAAGGGTTCTAAGAAGCAAGATCGCCACTCATCTAGATAACCATCAATTACACGACCCAAGGTAGCATGGGTTTAGAGCAGGTCGCTCCTGTCTGTCCCAACTACTGGACCACTACGACAAGGTCCTGGATGCTCTAGAAGACAAACAGAATGCAGATGTTATATACACAGACTTTGCAAAAGCCTTTGATAAGTGTGACCATGGTGTGATAGCACACAAAATGCATGATAAAGGAATAACAGGAAAAGTTGGTAGATAGATCTATAATTTCTTAACAAGTAGAACACAAAGAGTAGTAGTCAACAGAGTAAAGTCTGAGGCGGCTACGGTGAAAAGCTCTGTTCCACAAGGCACAGTACTCGCTTCCATCCTGTTCCTCATCCTTATATCGGACATAGACAGGGATATAAGCCACAGTGCCGTGTCTTCCTTTGCAGATGACACCCGAATCTGCATGACAGTGTCCACCATTGAAGACACTGCAAGACTCCAAGCAGACATCAACCAAATCTTTAAATGGGCTTCAGAAAACAATATGAAGTTCAATGATGAGAAATTTCAATTACTCCGATATGGAAAACGTGAGGAAATTAAAATCTCATCGGAGTATAAAACAAATTCCAACCACACAATAGAGCGAAAAACTAATGTCAAAGACCTGGGAGTGATCATGACAGAGGATCTCACCTTCAAGGACCATAACACTGTAGCAATCGCATCTGCCAGAAAAATGACAGGATGGATAATGAGAACCTTCAAAACCAAGGATGCCAAGTCCATGTTGACACTTTTCAGGTTGCTTGTTGTATCTAGGCTGGAATATTGCTGCACACTAACTGCACCTTTCAAGGCATATGAAATTGCTAACCTAGAAAATGTACAGAGAACCTTCACGGCACACATAACTGCAATAAACCACCTCAATTACTGGGAACACTTGAAGTTCCTAAACCTGTACTCCCTGGAATGCAGGCTGGAGAGATACATTATTATATACACTTGGAAAATCCTAGAGGGATTAGTACCAAACTTGCACACGAGTGTCACTCCCTACGAAAGCAAGACTCGGCAGATGATGTAATATCCCCCCAATGAAAAGCAGGGATGCCACTAGCACGTTGAGAGACAACACAATAAGTATCAGGGGCCCAAGACTGTTCAAATGCCTCCCAGCATACATAAGGGGGATTACCAATAGACCCCTGGCTGTCTTCAAGCAGGCACTGGACAGGCACCTAAAGTCGGTCCCTGACCAGCCAGGCTGTGGTTCGTACGTTGGACTGCATGCGGCCAGCAGTAACAGCCTGGTTGATCAGGGTCTGATCCAACATGAGGCCTGGTCACAGACCGGGCCGCAGGGGCGTTGACCCCTGGAACTCTCTCCAGGTAAACTCCAGGTAAGTAAATAGAGGCGAATGGCCGAGTTCCAAATCGAGGAAGGAGGGGAGGAGGCAGGCGAGGGGTAGTGAAGGTAGGCCTTTTTGAGCCACTTCAAACCAACACTTCGTGTTTCACTAGGTAGATCACTAGCCACAGCTCACACATAAGAGTTCCAGCAACAATGCAGCTGCGATCCAACGATTCAACACACACACGTCCTCTTCCCTCAACCACTCAACCAGCACTGAACATCAGTAATACTGGCCTGTAGTTTAGTGTCTCATGTCTGTCCCCTTTCTTAAATTGGGAACTACATTTGCCGTTTTCCATATGTCAGTTAGTTGCCCAGTTTCAATGGATGTGTTGAAAATTGTTGTTAGTGGCACACACAGCATCTCAGCTCCCTCTCTAAGGACCCAATGAGAGATGTTGTCTGGTCCCACCACCTTTGAGGTATCAAGTTCACTTAACAGCTTCTTCACCTCCTCGGTTGTATGCATTTCATCCAGCACTTGTTGATATATCCCTTGTTGGTGTACCTCTCTATTCTGACTTCCTGGAGTCCTTTCTGTCTCCACTGTAAATATTTCCTTAAATCATATGTTGAACCCCTCACATACTTCGTGGTTGTTTCTTGGGAGTTTCCCCACCTTCCTTCCTCAGCCTGATTACCTGGTTCTTGACTGTTGTCTTCCTCCTGATGTGGCTATACATCAGCTTCGGGTCTGACTTGACTTTTGATGCTATATCGTTTTCGTACTGTCGCTGGGCCTCCCTCCTTATCTGTGCATACTCGTTTCTGACTCTTTAACTAATCTCATTATTTTCCTGGGTCCTTTGTCTTCTGTACTTTTTCCATTCTCTAGTGCACTTAGGTTTTACCTCCCTACACCTTTGGGTAAACTAAAGGCTCATTCTGGTCTTACCATTAATTCTGTTGCTCTTTGGAACAAACCTCTCCTCTGCCTCCTTGCATTTTGTTGTCACGTAGTCCATCATTTCGTTTACTGATTTTCCTACCAATTCTCTTTCCCACTGAACCTCTTGCAGAAAGTTCCTCATGCCTGTGTAGTCCCCCCTTTTGTAGTTTGGCTTTTCCCATCCTACTCCTGTTACCCTCTCCACTTGTAACTCTACTATGTATTCAAAGCTCAGAACCACGTGATCACTAGCTCCAAGGGGCCTTTCATATGTGATGTCCTCTATGTCCGAGCTACTCAAAGTGAACGCGAGGTCCAGTCTTGCTGGTTCATCCTCACCTCTCTCTCTGGTAGTGGCCCTAACGTGTTGATGCATAAAGTTTTCCAGTACCACATCCATCATCTTGGCTCTCCATGTTTCGAGACCACCATGTGGCTCCAAGTTTTCCCAATCAATCTCCTTGTGACTGAAATCACCCATGACTAGTAGCTTTGCTCTATCCGTGTGAGTTCTTCTGGCCACCTCAGCTATTGTGTCCACCACTGCTCTGTTTCTCTCTTCATATTCTTCTCTTGGCCTCCTGCAGTTCTGTGGTGGGTTGTACATCATTGCAATGACTACCTTATGTCCCCCAGACTGAATTGTACTTACTATGAATGTAGTCCCTTTCACCCATTTCGTCCATTCCTTCCATTTCCTCAAATCCCCATCAGTTTTTAATGAGCAGTGCAACTGCTTATTAAAAACCGATGTAGATTTGAGGAAATGGAAGGAATGTGTGTGAGTGTGTGAGGTGGGTGTGCGTATATGTGTGAGTGAAAGACACTTAGAGAAACTCTCACAATCGTGAGGGAGTGTTACTATTGATATTTTTAAGCAAATAGTATGTAATAATAATTTAAGAAGTATCGGCTGCTTTTAATCGATACCGATATCGTAAGAATGGCCGATAACAGCCGTGTCAAGGGTGTTCTCTGCCGAATAAGCCACTTATTTTAAATAATATTACATAGATTTAAATTGGCCTATGATATTTATAGTAGAATTTACCTAAAATAAACTATATTAAGTGATGAAAAAAATGTATACTATTCTGTAATAGATTTTTTTGGAAACGTTTAATTTTTAAGGGAGTTCTGCCTGTTCGGCTTTATGAATGTATAACCCCTTCCCTCGGTCCAGGAACTTTAACAGTAGATTAAGTCTGTAGAATAAGACTGTTGAGTATACCTGGTAAAGTGTATGGTAGAGTTATTATTGAAAGAAATAAGAGTAAGACGGAGAGTAGGATAGCAGATGAACAAGGAGGCTTTAGGAAGTGTTTACAGTGAAACATATAGGTGAACAGTATTTAGATAAGGGTAAGGAGGTTTTTGTGGCATTTTTGGATTTGGAAAAGGCATTTGATAGGGTGGATAGGGTGCAATGTGGCAGATGTTGCAAATGTATGGAATAGGAGGTAGGTTATTGAACGCAGTGAAGAATTTTTACGAGGATAGTGAGGAGAGAGGGAGATTATTTCTCTGTAAAAGTAGGCCTTAGACAGGGATGTGTGATGTCACCATGGTTGTTCAATATAGTTATAGATGGAATTGTAAGAGAAGTGAATGCTCGGGTGTTGGCAAGAGGTGTGTGGTTAGAAGATAAAGAATCTAACACAAAGTGGGAGTTGTCACAGATGCCCTTTGCTGATGACACTGTGCTTTTGGGAGATTCTGAAGAGAAGTTGCAGAGGTTGGTGGATGAGTTTGGTAGGGTATGTAAAAGAAGGAAATTAAAAGTGAATATAAGAAAGAGTAAGGTATTAAGGATAATAAAAAATTAGGTAACGAAAGATTGGATATCAGACTGGAGGGAGAAAGTATGGATGAGATGAATATTTTCAGATATTTGGGAGTGGACATGTCAGCAGGTGGGTCTATGAAAGATGAGGTGAATCATAGAACTGACGAGGGGGAAAAGGTGAGTGGTGCACTGTGGAGTCTGCAGAGACAAAGAACTTTATCCATGGAAGCAAAGAGGGAAATGTATGAGAGTATAGTTATACCAACACTCTTATATGGGTGTGAAGCATGGGTGGTGAATGTTACAACAAGGAAAAGGCTGGAGGAAGTGGAGATGTCATGTCTGAGGGCAATGTGTGGTGTGAATATAATGCAGAGATTAACAGCAGGTGCGGGATTACCAAAACTATCATCCCTAGGGCTGAGTAGGGGTTACTGAGGTGGTTTGGACATGTAGAGAGAATGGTACGAAATAGAATGACTTCGAGAGTGTATAAATCTGAAGTGGAGGGAAGCTACAAGAGAGGGGACTACACAGGCATGAGAAACTTCCTGCATGAGGTCCAGTGGGACAGAGAACTGGCAGGGAAAACAGTAAATGAGATGATGGAATATGTGTCAACAATATGCAAAGAAGCAGAGGAGAGGTTTGTACCCAAGGGCAACAGACATAATGAGAAGGCCAGGACGAGCCCTTGGTTCACCCAATGGCGTAGAGAGGCAAAAACCAAGTGTGCTAGAGAATGGAAGAAGTATAGAAGGCAAAGAACCCAGGAGAATAAGGAGAGTAGTTGTAGAGCAAGAAATGAATAAGGTAAGGAAGGAGGCCGAACGACAGTACGAAAATGACATAGCAGCGAAAGCCAAGTCTGACCGGAAGCTGTTGTACAACCACATCAGGAAGTAAACAACAGTCAAAGACCAGGTAATCAGGCTGAGGAAGGAAGGAAGGAGGGGAGTTTACAAGACGACCTTGAAGTATGTGAGGAGCTCAACATGAAATTCAAAGAAGTATTCACAGTGGAGACAGAAAGGCCTCCAGAAAGACGGAGGGGTGGGATATGCCAACCAGTGCTGGACACAATATACACAACCGAGGAGGAGGTGAAGAGGCTGCTAAGTGAACTAAATATTTAAAAGGCGATGGAGCCGGATAACATCTCTCCGTGGGTCCAGAGAGAGCAGAGGCGCTCAGTGTACCACTAACAACAATCTTCAACACATTTATCGAATATGGGCGAATACCTGAGGTATGGAAGACAGCAAATGTAGTCCCAATTTTTAAAAAAGGAGACAGACATGCAGCATTAAACTACAGACCAGTGTCACTGACATGTATCCAAAGTCATGGAGAAGATTATCAGAGACGGAAATCCAGTGTCACAAACCTACTAGAGTTATCTGACAAGGTGACAGCAGTAAGACAAAAGAGAGAGGGGTGGGTAGATTGCATTTTCTTGGACTGTAACAAGAATTTTGACACAATTACACACAAGAGACTTGTGCAAAAGCTGAAGAACCAGGCAGGTATAACAGGGAAGGCACTGCAATGGATCAGAAAAAAACAGGGGAAGGAAGCAGCGAGTCATCGTACATGACGAGCGGGGTTCCACAGGGGTCAGTCATAGGACCGGTGCTGTTCCTGGTATATGTGAATTACATGACGGAAGGAACAGACCCAGAAGTATCGCTGTTTACAAACGATGTGAAGTTAATGAGGAGAATTCAGTCAGTAAATTTGTTAGGCAGGAACGACCTCTCGTGAATCTTTGCTGAGACTCATTAATCAAATTATACTCGTCAAGGTGATTTCTAATAATATCAGCAATAATTGATTCTAATAATTTGTCTATTACAGACGTCAGGCTTATTTTATGGTAATTTGATGGGATAGATTTATCCCCTGATTTAAATATAGGAATTACATTAGCCATCTTCCACATCTCTGCCACAACACCAGTTTGAATGGAAGCATTAAATGCGCTCATTAACGGCTGACTAAGTTCTAACTTGCCTAATAAATAATTTGTCAGGTCCCGGGGACAAATTTTCCTTCAGTTTATCTACCTGTTTGATAACCATTTCCCTCCTGACAGTAATATTACTTAATTTGTTTTCTTCAGGAACTGAATAATTGTTAATTGCTGGGATATAATTTTGGTCTTCATGTGTGAAGACTGACAAGAAATAAAATTAAAAAGAGATCACATTTCATGTTCATTATCAGTCAGCTGTTCATTCCCAATTCTCAGCGGTCCTACTTTTCCCTCACCTTTGTCATATATACTTGAAAGAACCCTTTTGGATTAGTCTTTGATTCATTAGCAACCTTAATTTTATAGTCGCATTTAGACTTTCTAATTAACTTTTTTCTATTTCTCTTTTATAATGAACTTATTCGTCAATAAAGTTGACCTCTTTTCTTTTGATTTTCCTAAAAATACCCCTTAATGGATGCTTTAGTCTCTAATTTATTTGACCCAATTTTTCTCTGGGAAATATATATATACTCTGAGCATATTGTACATTATTAAGAAAAAAGTGATAAGTTAAGATCCCTTCGTGTATTATCATGGTCAATAAAATCATTAGCTAGATTACCCCAGTCGAGATTAGACAGGTGTTCCTTAAGTTAGTTTGATATCTTTATTATGCACCCCATACCCATCCTGTGGGCGGTAGTCAAAAGATTACAGAGGTACATAATGGGTCCAGGGACTGGACCTCAAAGTTTGATAGCTGAGCAAGTTACAAAGGTAATGAACTCAGATGGTCACAATCATGACAAGTTACAAAGGTATTTGCAGATTACAGAGGTATATATAGGGTCCAGAGACTGGGCCCCAAAGTTTTGATAGCTGAACAAGGTACAATGGTAATTAATTCACTAGTTACAAGGTAATGAATCATGTAAGTAAATTTACTTACGTCTGTACATGGTTGCACTCATGAACAAATTATAAAGCAATGAGCAATCTATTAGTCTACACCCAGCCACAACTGTAATGAGTTATTGGTGCAAATTTTAATTGTTGGGTCACACACACACACATATACATATACACATACATATATACACATACACACGCATACATGTATATACATACACACATACACGTACACACATGTACATACACACACACACACACACACGTGTCAATGCTTTATTTACAGGGAGCACAGTCAGGGTATTTTTCCAGAATGGTCTGTAATATACCACTGTGGATAAAATACTTTGACATATCTTGAACATTTCTGAGTGAGTAGTCTCTGAATTCATTAATTTTATCGCACTCCAGTACATAATGACGCAGGGTGTGACAATAATCCAACTGGCAAAGTTTACATCTTGTTTGGTCTACATCTGGTGGTTGTGATTTAACCTGCCAAAGATACTTGTAACCCAGCCGGAGGCGGGCGGTAGTGACATCCAAGAGTCTGCTTATTTTGTTGGATGCACCATAGACATGTGGCTCCTCCTGCATGATAGAGTGATGATAGATGGACTGACTGGTGTCAATCCCCCTGAGTCTTAAGTCAATAAAATTCAGTTGAAGTTCTTTTCGTATTATTGTTCTCAAACTGCTAACTGACAAGCCAAGATTGTAATCTATCCCTCTTTGAAAGCATAAAACTTAGCCAATTTATCAGTTCTATCATGCATCTGAAGACCAGTGTGAGATGGAATCCACAGCATGTGCACTCTGACTCTACTATCCAGAATCCTACCATACCTGTGTCTGGCTTCTGACACAAGCATGCTACAAGTTATACTTGATGAGTTGAGAGCATTTATGGATGACAGAGAATCAGTTACAATTAGAGAGTTAACCTTAGATACATGGACGCATTTGAGTGCAAGGAGTATGGCAAACAGTTCTGTCTGAAGGGTAGAAGCCCAGTTATTGATGCGTGCTCCAATTTCTTTAAGAGAGCCATCACTCTGTATGACAACAGCAGCACTACCAGCTGCACCAGTGGATTGGTGAACAGAACCATCAACGTAAATAATTTGTGAGAGAGTGTGCTGTTTGGCTAAATTATCAATACAGTTTAAGGCATCATGTTTGGCTTCAAGGCGAAGCTTTGGTTGTGATTTAAGAAGTAGTTTGGGGGGAAATGGAGGGATGGTAGTTTGGAATGGGGTAATATTCCATGGAGCGGAGAAGTGCCGCTGTTGCCTTACTTGCCACAGATCATGTATCTGATTCATGCGGAGGTCGGTTCCAGTTTTTCGATCCATCTGGAGGGATGTTCACCAGTGCTGAGGAAAGTTTGGAGGGCTTCTGTGCATGGGTTTGAATGGGCTTGCCTGAGCATATTAACCCCAATTAGGATATTTCTTTCAGTAACACGATCTCTGATGCTTGGAATATCAAGTTCTTTCTGCATATTTAAAATTTTGGCAGTACGAGGGCATCCTAAAATGATCCTCATTGCTTCGTTCTGCAGTTTTTCCAACCCCCCAAGCTTCCAGTCAGACACAAGAGCAAGTAGTGGGGCAGCATAATCAACTAATGATCTAATATAAGCAAGATACATCATTTTCACAATTTTAACATTAGCACCATACCTGGGGTGAAACCCTGCCACAACTCTAAGTGCTCTCAGCCTTTCTTTGTATTGACGACAAAGTCTCGTTACAACATGTCCAAGTAGTGGGACCTCAAAGCCTAGATACCTGTATCTGTTTACATATTCTAAAAGAGACCCATCATGCAACTGGATCTGGCGAACTGTGCCTCTCTGTCGAGGAGGACGCCTATTGAGTATCTTTGTTTTATCAGTAGAGATTATCAACCCCAGGTCCTGACACGAGGCTAGTACATGGTTAAGGATGTTTTGGGTGTTGGAGAATCCGGTGGTGTGAATCATTATATCATCAGCAAAACTAATCATATAATGATGGGGCTGACTAGGCATAGCATTAAGTATGGCATTAATTAGAATATTGAATAGAGTGGGACTGAGCACACCTCCCTGTGGGGTTCCTAATTCAAAGTCTTTAGTTATACTTCTATGCCCCTGGAACAACACACAAGACTTTCTGTTGGACAGGTAGCCTTTAATCCAGTGGAGAAGCCATCCTCCAACATCCATTCTGGCAAGTTCACTAATGATTACATGTCGGTTGGCAACATCAAAAGCAGATTTAAGGTCAAGGAAGGTAGTGTATGAGCTGTCAGTGTGTAGAGTGAGAAAGGTGGCTATGCATTGGTGCACACTCCTTCCATGCATGAAACCATGCAACCGGGGGGACAAAAAATGTTTGATTCTGTACATGAGACGATTAAGAATCATCCTCTCAAATGTTTTACATAAGCAGCTAGTAAGAGATATTGGGAGAAATGAATCCTTAAGTCCATTACAATCGGCAGAACGAAAATCGGGTCTTTTCCCGTATTACCCTTATCCTCGTATTCCCAGGTAATATTAGGTAATAGACTTGTGATCACTTGCACCAAGCTCTTCAGTGATCTCCATATAATTTACAAGGATTTCTTTGTTTGTAGAGACTGTTATTGAAAGAAAAGCAGTTGAAACTAATGCAGAGTTCAATCAGGTCAACAGAAACTCCGGGAGGTAAAGCAAGATTAAGGTCCTCATTCACGTTACGTCGGAGAACGTCAATGGCATGTGTAGTAGGTACCTTAGTGAAGAGGGAAGTTACGTCCAAACTACTTAATTACTTGTTTCGGATGGAGAGGTTTCTGATGCGGTTGAGTGCTTCAGATGAGCGAGGCTGATGGTCCTCAAAAGGAAGGATGGATGTTTTTGCAAGAATTCTGGCTAATTTGTGTGGTGCACTGCCTATACCTGAAGTGATTGGTATAATAATAATAATAATAATAATAATAATAATAATAATAATAATAATAATAATAATAATAATAATAATAATAATAATAATAATAATAATAATACTTTATTGAGACATGGTACAGTGATACATGGTAGACATAGTTATACATAGTTATTACATAGTTATTACATAGTTATTAATGAGATGTACATGCCAAAAGCCCCTAATATGCTGTGCATTGCGGGCATTCTTAGGACTACTTAATTCTAGACTACATGGTAAAAAGTTATGGTTGATAATTTATAAAATAAGTATAATTGCGTATCTAAGTTATAAAGTTTGTATATAAGTTGAACATATCAATTAATTGGAGCAATGCAACTAATTGAATGAGATAACAATTTAAAACAATTAATTGCATTGCAGTTACAGTTTACGTGGTCATTATAATGCAAATGTTGTGGAAATAGTTAGCTTAGTATGTATTATTCATAACAGGTTTTACATTCAATTGATTAGTCAGGTTTTTACATTAAGTGATTATTCTACTTTGTTGGGAATGTTAGATATTGAGCATTTAGCTTTGGGTGAGAAGGTGGTTTTTTAGCATCGTTTTGAATTGGGGTACAGGCAGGGTTTCTTTAGCAATGACAGGTAATGAATTCCAAATTTTCGTGCCTTTTATATGCATTGAGTTTTTACATAGTGTTAGATGGACACGGGGAACATCGAGGAGTGATCTGTGTCTAGTGTTATGGTCATGTGTCCTGTTAAAATTGGTAAGGAGAAGTTTGAGTGGTGGGTTAATATTTGCATAGAGTGTTCTATGTATGTAATAGGCACAGTAAAAAGTATGGATGTCTTGTATGGTGAGTAAGTTTAGGTTTTTGAATATTGGTGGAGTATGTTGTCTGGAGTGTGAATGTGTTATTATTCTAACTGCTGCTTTTTGTTGTGTTATTAGTGGTCTGAGATAAGTTATTGATGTAGAGCCCCATGCGCAGATTCCATAGGTGAGGTAGGGGTAAATGAGTGAGTGATATAGGGTAAGGAGAGCTGGTTGTGGAACATAGTACCGTATCTTGGATAGTATTCCACGGTCTTTGAGACTTTCTTGGAAATTTGTTGTATATGTGTCTGAAATTTGAGTCCACTGTCAAGATGGATTCCTAAGAATTTTCCCTCTGTGAGTTTTGTGATAGGGGACCCGTTTATCATTATGTTAAGTGGTGCGTTTGTAGCTCTGTTCCCAAACTGGATAAAATAGGTTTTATCAATATTGAGAGTAAGTTTGTTGGTCATCATCCAGGTAGATATTTTCTGCAATTCAGTATTTGCAGTGTTGGCTAGTGTGTCTGGGCTTGGGTGAGAGATAACGTATGTAGTGTCATCTGCAAAAAGTATGGGTTTGAGTAGTTGAGATGCATTTGGTAGGTCGTTAATGTAAATGAGAAAGAGTAGTGGGCCAAGAACACTTCCCTGTGGGACACCTACGGTAATAGTTTGCGCGGTGGAGCTAGCTCCATTTGTGTACACATACTGGTTTCTGTTGCTAAGGTATGATTTTAGGTAGTTGAGGGAGTGTCCTCTTATACCATAGTGTGATAATTTTAGGTGTAACAGATCATGGTCAACTGTATCAAAAGCTTTACGTAAATCAATGAAGATTCCCACTGGGATTTCTTTTTTCTCAAGGGCGGTGTAAATTATTTCTAACATGTGTATAATGGCATCATTTGTATTTTTATTAGGCCTGAATCCAAAATGACAGTGGTTGAGTACGTTGTTGGAGGTGAGGTAAGAATATATTTGTCTATGAATTAGTTTTTCAAAGATTTTGGAGAGAAGGGGTAAGTTAGATATCGGCCTGTAGTTATTCAGGTCTGTTTGATCTCCTCCCTTATGTATTGGGGTGACCCTCGCTATTTTGAGTATTGATGGGAAAGTAGAGGATTCAATGGATTTGTTAAAGAGTGTTGCAATAATTGGTGAGAGAACTTGAGAGGCTTTTTGTATATAAAAGGTGGTAAGTTATTTAGGTCACCTGCTTTGTTTTTTAATGTGTTGATTATAAGTGAAACTTCTATTAGGTTGGTCGGGGCTAGGAATAGTGTGTTCGGAGAGGTGCCAGTGAGATAGTCGTTAGGTGGAGTGTTTGAACTTGGGATTTTGCTTGCCAGCTTTTTACCTATGGTGGAGAAGAAGTCATTGAGTTTGTTTGCTGTTTCAATAGGTGGGAGTAGGAGTTCATCTGGTTTTGTTAGCTTGATTGTTCTATTTGTGGATATCTTTTTAGTTCATAGAATTTCAGATAGGGTTTTCCAGGTCTTTTTTATATCACCTTTTAAGTTATGTAATCTGTTCTCATAGTACAATTTTTTTGACCTTCTTATCAGACTCGTTAGGTTTGATGAGTAGCGTTTTGTTTGTTCTCTTGTTATTTGACCCATTCTGTACTGTTTTTCATATAGGTGCTTTGTATTAATGGATTTGAGTATGTTGGGGGTTAGCCAGGGACTATTTAATCTTTTAGTTGTGATTTGTTTAGTTTTTTTAGGGCAATGCTTATTGTAGAGGTATTGGGTCTTTTTAAGAAAATTATTAATACATAAGTCAGTATCTGGGAAGTTGTCTATTTCTGTTTGCCAGTCAGTGTTTGTCATAGCTGTTAAAAAGTTATTTATAGCTGTCTCATTATGTAGTCTGAAGGTAACTTTAGTAGTCTCTAGTGGTAATTTTTCGAGATTTGTTATGAGAAAGGTTGGGTAGTGGTCTGTGGTATTGTCTGTGATTATGCCTGATTTTAATGGGGATATGGTGTTAGTCCAGATATGGTCTAATAGAGAGGCACAGGTCTCAGAGATTCTCGTAGGTTTTGTTATTGTCGGGAGCAGCAAGCAGTTGCTCATAGTGTTTGTGAATTCAGTTACTTGTGGGTCCTGATCTTGTAGAAGGTTTATATTGAAGTCTCCTGTGAGGATTAAGTGGTCTTTGTTCATGTGTGCATCAGTAATCATACTTCCTAATTTTTCACTAAATTGCTGAATGTTTGACTGTGGTAATCTATAGATGTTTATAACTGTGAGAGGTTTTTGTAGGTATTTGGATTTAAATTTAGCTATTATATATTCTCTATGTTCATCTCTTGTGCATGTATTGTTAATACATTCAAGCTGGTCTGAGTAGAACATAGCTGTGCCACCTCCTTGTTGGTCTAGCCTACAATTGTGTATGGCTGTGTAACCAGGAATGGCATAGATATCTGTAGTATGAGGCTTTAACCAGGTTTCAGTGAGAGCAATGACGGACATACTGGCCTGTAGTGAGTTTAATAATGCAGTGAGGTCATCAAAATGTTTGCTTAAAGATCTGACATTGTAGTTAAAGATAGTTATGTTATTGTTGGATTTGAGTAGTGTTTTAGCCTGTTCTGCTGTGTAGTAATGACAGTAATAATAATAATAATAATAATAATAATAATAATATCTTTATTTACTACAAGTACATGTACATGGTATACAGGCCTAGCTGACATCAGTGACATACTACTATATAGAAAATCCCTTGTTATGCAGAGCATTTCGGGCAGATTAGGATGCGACTCACACCAGTCGACTAACAGTTGTTGTTAGGTTCATGTAAGTCATTTAATAGAAGGTTGGTATCTGGATCAATGTTTGGAATCATAAGATTTAGTGTGATTCTATAATTAAACTTAAAATTAGAACAACACAAGTAGACCTAAGAATAGGACAATGCAAAAGGATTTCTTGGCACGTGAGTTAGTACGTTGGATATGTTTACAAAAATGAAAAAATGAGCTAAGGTAGTCAATTTACAGCTAATAAGAATCTAAAACTATAGCACCTGAGTTAGCACTTGAGTTAGTTAATTAATTAAACAAAAGTTTATTTATGAGTGTGATTCTAAAAAGATTTAAGAACAATGAATAATGCTAAACTTAAAGATATGATTTCTGATCAATTGATTTTACTAGCTATTGGATTAATACACCTTTAAACAGAAGTCACAGAGGTTTAGGATATATCTTTACAGTGTAATTGATGTATTATTTAACTAGCTAATAGAACTGGTTGGAAAATTACTATGATTAGTAGTAAGTTATAATGGAACAAATATTAAGATTCAGTATTGCACTAGTTGTGATTATAGAATTTATTAAAGGCAATATAATGAAAATCAAAGTTAACTATTAAAGGAGAAATAAGTGCTAAAGTGTATAAAAGTGTACAAAAGTAAAATTTATTAAAATTAAAAATATTAAAAGATAAGTACAATTTTTAGCAAATAAGGTGATTAATAGAACTTATAAATTCTAAGCAAGTAAGCTGATAAAAATATATAGGTATGTGGGTTGAAAAATGGGCACAAGTAAAAATTGTATGTATTTAAAAATAAAAGTAAAACTATTTGTCAAAAATATTCATCAAAGGATAGACAAATATTTAAATGAGGTAGATGGGCAAAACATACACTACACTATACGTAGGGGTTTGGTTTTGGACATTGTGTTTATACAGTCTCTGTAATATTTGCATCCCTAAGGAATCTTGATAGTTCATTCTCATTTGTGATAGTATACAACTGACCTACACTTGTTTTCTTCACTAGAATTTTTCCATCCCGGGTGAAACATTGGTGGATTTTATCATTATTCTCTCGTTTAAGTTTTCTGACTCTATACAAGAGGTTCTGACGTTTTTTGGTCAGACACTCATTAATGTATACTTGTTTCCTGGCTATAATAGATGATCTAATTAGATCTGTTTTCCTGTCATGTGTGGTGAATCTAATCATAACACTTTTTCTACCATGGGAACCTAGTAATCGTGCTTCTTTTATATCTGTCACTGGTACATTTACGTTTATTTGATCTTTGATGATCTGTAAAGTAATGTCTTTACTGTTTGCTTGGGTCATATCACTGGGAAAGAATGGACTGTTCACTATTACTACGTCTGATAACTTTTCTTGCTCGGTTTTGTCCTCTTGTAGTGCAAGGTAGTCATTAAACTGGTTATCCATGTTGTTCTTCCACTCCTTTACTGCTTCCTCAACCTTTGTGTTTATAGATGTTATCTGTTCAGTGTGGCTATTAATGACAGTTTGGAGGGTTTTGCCAAAATCAGTCATTCCAGTTGTTGTTAACTTTTGTTCAAGGCTGAGGATTTTCTTTTCAAGTTGTGTCATCCTGGTATCTTGTAGTTGAAGTGCTTTACGTTGGTCCATATTTTCATTGATTAATTTGATGATGTATGACTTTAGTGTATCTGGATCATTCGTCATACCTGATAGATTATTTGGGGTGAAGCCAGTGAAGGGGGAGCTTGTGGGGGAGGCAGCCATGTTTGTTGTTGATGCGTCGCCCTGTGTGGTGGTGAGGGGGGTGGAGGGTGTACCGGCGTCCTGGGTGGTGGTGAGGGGGGTGGAGGGTGTACCGGCGTCCTTGGTAGACAAGTTGATTAGTAGATTTCTTGGTGTTTTCTTGTTGATTTTGGAATTGGTTCTTCTGAAGTTACGTCTCATTTGAACACAGTAGTCGGGGAAGTTGGTGCGGCAAGATGAAGCTGTAGGCTGGTAAGCTGTAGGCTGGTAAACTGTAGGCTGGTAAGCTGTAGGCTGGTAAGCTGTAGGCTGGTAGGCTGTAGGCTGGTAAGTTGTAGGCTGGTAAGCTGTGGGCTGGTAAGCTGTAGGCTGGTAAGCTGTAGGCTGGTAAGCTGTAGGATGGTAAGTTGTAGGCTGGTAAGCTGTAGGCTGGTAAGCATTTGTTTGGCAGCGGGGTGATGCTTTGGGTTTGTGGGCAGTCTTCCTTTAATCGTCAGTTTATTTGGTTTGTAGGTCTCACTGCTGGTATTCTTGGGTCATTCTGGATGCTACGTAGGTTAGTGCAGTTTTGCTTGCAGCTAGGTCATCATAGGAGCATTGATAAACTCTGGGTGATGAGAAAGATATGGAGCTCAGATGCCGCTGCTGCCGCCACCGAAGTGGCTAGGAACATCATGTTTATGGGTCTTAGGTAGTCCATACATGTGTGCTGGTTTGGGATTGCCGGATATCAACTGCAGAAGTTTCTTTCCTTCATTAGTGCGTCTGAGAATTGATTGTGTGTTGATGTTCTCATATGTAGACTGGTCCTTCAAGAGGCCCATCGTTTTGGTGATGTTGTTAGTGTTAAGTATGACGACTTCACCTCCTTTGTCAGCTGTGGTGACGATAATATTTGCGTCCTTAAGGGCAGTGATATACAGTGCTACGGTGAGAATGCCCTGTGTATAATGTTTCTGGAAGCTACTGTGCCTATGGTTTCTGGCAACTTAGTTCAGTTGGTGGGTTGTTTTGCGTAGGTTTGTTGTAAATTTGAGTCCTAGACGATTGGATGTTAATCAAGGAATCGCGACCCATTTCCTTTCTTTGGCTTAGTGCAGATGTTCTGCAGTTTGCGATTGAGTTTAATTTTCTGTCAGAGGTTGACCGTAGTGACTGTGCTAAGAATATGGTCAGCAGTGCGGTGGTCAGTCTGCACACTGGCCATCATATTTCTTGCGGTTTCAAAGGATTTCTTAGCGATGTTGGAGTTTCTTTGGTTCATTCAATCAAGTAAGCTTGTTATTATTAGAAAAAAATTTACTCAGAAAAAAAACCCTGGTATCACATAGCAACCATGAGTTACCTCTCTTTATACTACTACTACTACTGCTACTGCTACTACTGCTACTACTACTACCACTGCTATTACTACTACTGTCATTACTACTACCACTACTACTACTACCACTACCACTACTACTACCATCACTGCTACTACTACTACTTCTACCTAAAACATGTGCCAGTAGACCTACTGCCTCACATTGTACCTATATATATATATATATATATATATATATATATATATATATATATATATATATATATATATATATATATATATATATATATTTTTTTTTTTTTATTAACACATCGGCCGATTCCCACCAAGGCAGGGTGGCCCGAAAAAGAAAAACTTTCATCATCATTCACTCCATCACTGTCTTGCCAGAAGGGTGCTTTACACTACAGTTATAAAACTGCAACATTAACACCCCTCCTTCAGAGTGCCGGCACTGTACTTCCCATCTCCAGAACTCAA